>JAXGGS010061324.1:2740-12794 GCA_035585475.1 Armandia brevis | reverse complement strand
AACGGTGCTCTGAAAATGTTGGCTCATGCAGACACAGTAAAATGCTGCTCGGTCTGCAGGTGAAAGTAACATCACACCAGGCCTAGTTTACTTTAGTCAGACTGAGGTTTTATCATCGTGGAGTAAGGGAGGCACCACATAGTACACAGACGTAGGACGGGCGGTCATGAAGGCTATACATGATCATCGTTTAATCAACATCCCCAAATTCACAAATTTCAATATACATGTACATGTAGCATACACAATTTGTTTTAAGTGGTACAAAGGGTCTTTCCATATAAAAATGTACCAAGTAATTGCAATGTACAGCATGAAATGTAGCAGCGCTGGTGTATCGGTGTGCGCAGTAATTATATCCCTGTCGAGGTTTCTATCATGTATTGTAATTTAGTAATATCGTTCAATTAGACCACCTGAACACTAATCGAGTAAATCATGGTCATTTCTCACAATACATCAATGTTAGGATAAATAAACTAGCTTGATTAGGACACACAGCAATTGATGAAGCATTTTCAGCAGGTGATAGGGAGTAGGGAGTTTCCAATGTTACAGTGGGGAGAGTGGGGGCTGGGGTCACTGCGTGGTTAGTACACAAACTTTTGTACCCTATCCCCATCTCTTGAATGTTTGAAATTTGCACCCTGGTCTATGCAAACGAATGTAACTACAACACCCAAAGCCACACGCTGGTTCCTATAATAGTGTTCTAAATCTCACCTGGGTCTTTGGGCTTCACATGTGCTAGTCTGACGACATCTTGGTGGGACCATCCTCTCCTAGTTCTGTATCTGGTTACTTCTTCAGCTAATTTCACTGGATCCATGTTGTTGTACCACAATGATATGGCTCTTCTCTGTCCTCTTCCCCAGCCTGAGGATTTTTCCAGCTTCTCTGCGTAATCTATGAACTGAAATAACTCGACAGACGTGGAGCATACCTCTTCAAATACTTTATATGCTTCCTGTCTGATCATTACATCTTTAGAACGTCTTGCACACGCGGCCAGTGCAAACACGGGGGCAAACTTTCTGGAGGTATTCCCTTTATCTTTGCTGAACTTCAATATCTCTGCAACAGCATCTTTCCCGTGGTTGGATTCGATGAGGCCGATGATACTCTGTGCATTTTCCAAACCGAAGTCCTCACCCTCCACGGCAACATAGGTGCCAGTCTCAACTCCGAAACATAGAAATCTCCTCAGCTGCATCAACCGACTGGCTGTACCGCTAACGTCATTCGACATGGCTGCGTTCTTGTATTGTTCACATCAATGCGTTCAGTGTCGATAGCAGGACCTGGAGAGCACCTTCTAACTTGATTTATTTCCCCCACTCTGAATACCTTATTTTAGTTGAAAAGCAGAAATTGAGAAATATTCCATAGACAATACTTGGAATGCGGTGTGGATATGTCAAACCCGTTTAACAATGTTTGTGGCATGAACACGTCAGTCTCTTAAGCGGCTTAATATCAACTGTTTTCGGAGCCCTGTATCAGCAACTCTTCTCTAAGAAGCGAAATAAACGTGCAATTGGGGAGAAAGGAAAAGGAATCTGGAGAAATATCCTTTTAATTCCCCGGCACATTCAGCCGAAAAGACTACCCTTGTGCTCCTGTCAGTACGTCATCAAAATGTGTGTAAACGTCATGAATTTAGTTTCGTACTTTAAAAGAACTAAATGCTGATCTTCCAACAAAACTCTATATTAAAATAGTTTAAAAAGCAATATGTAATATTTTACATACACACGATCTTGATTTTACTTAAAGAACACATATTTTCCTTAATTCGAACGTTTTCGCATAGTGATCACTTCGTATTATCGATTTCATCGACCTGTCAATCTTGTGAGGGTCACATGATACACACATAGAAGGTGCTGGTGCAAGATGGCTAGTCAATCCACAGGAATTCAACAGCTTTTAGCTGCAGAGAAAAGGGCCGCTGAAAAGGTGGCTGAAGCCAGAAAGCGTGAGTAATACCTATAGATGTAGATACAAATGAATTAAATTCTGAAACCCATTTATTTTAGGCAAAAATTGCGTTCATCTGATGACAGCTCACAGCTGAAACTCATTCTATAACATAGGCAGCCAGCATTCATGTCAAACTGGAGTATGACCTCACAGTCAAATGACAACTGACAGTGTCCATTCTTTTTGTATTCAATTCAATTGAGGACAGTCACGTTTACATATTGACGATTGTTAGATGATCGCAGTAGTTCACTTCCTTAACTCTATCCTCGTAATCAACTTAATTTAATCGTTAGAATTGACACGAATTCGACAAGGAATTTGCCCATTGAATTGATAGATGCTCATTCTGCAAACCCATATCTATTCATTTGCTTCCGACGAAAGTAATAAGTAACGGAATTTAGTTGATGCTTGCGAGCGTCGACAAAGAAATGAAGTCAAAGAATCGAAATGCTGCCAGAATACCAACTTGTCTATGGCTTATTTTGTGAAGGATATTGTAATTGGCTACATATTGTACACTGATGTTTAAAGCTGGTTGATAATTATGTTGAAGGGCAGTCGTCCATTCATTTACACCAATCGTGCTGTTAAAATGACATTTACATTTTTTTTCTAGGCAAGGCAAGGAGATTAAAGCAGGCTAAAGAAGAAGCTCAGGCTGAGATTGAAGCTTACAGGCGTGAAAGGGAAAGACAATACAAAGACCATGAAAACCAAGTATGTATTTTCTAGTATCCACCCACAAAATAGATCACCATATTCATCGTTATATGTACTATCACTTGTCATAAGGATAACCGTAATTCGGCATTTCCACGATGTATATTTGATGAAAATACATGTCGTACATATCTATTGCATAACAACTAATGCATAATATCCTATTTTACAGATTCTGGGATCCAAGGGAGATATGGAATCCAAGGTTGAACAGAGCACTAGGCAGAAAATTGCTGACTTGAATAGGAACGTCGAGAGAAGCAGCGAGATTGCCCTATCTAAATTGTTAGCACACATCTGTGACATCACCCCCGAGCTTCATGAGAATTACCAGGCTTAAATGTGTTTAAGAATTGTGTATGTGGATTAGGATGTCACTATGAAATTTGTAAGATCCATCTAAAACTGTTACTGTTTTTATTTAAAACGACATATTTCAAATCTGGTCAGAATAACTTGCATGTAGGTATTTCAAAAATTGGTAAATGATGCATTCCAAATCATAGAACGCAGTCCTCCAGTAATGTGCTTAGAAATGTTTCATTTAGAAATAGATGCGTTTGTGTATACAATGCTTATTCTCGTCACCCATGTAATAATCTATTCACTCAAATAGTTTTAGTTTGTCGGTGACCTCATCTACTCAAAGTCACTGGTCTGTATTAATCTCAGCTGTCAAGGTGTGAGGGGACGAGTGCTCCTCAGTTAGAAGTGCTCTACTACTTGTCGTATGGTTAGCTCATCTTCATTCAGTGTTCTCTGTGTCATTGTTGTCAAGGACATATTAAATGTCGTCGATGCACCTTAATTTGTTAGATTGTCCTCGCGTGTAGCGTCGAACAAACTATTAATCAAGTACATGTAATTCGAATTAATCCTAGCGCACGATGTAATATTGTTATATAATTACTCTTCCAGCTGACCCCATCGAGTGGGAGTTTGGTAGTTGTTATAATTGTAAATTAGGTGATAGTGGATAACTTAGGATAATGGAAATAAATAAATAAGATGAAGTCAACCTGTGTTTGATGGTTTTATCCTAAACAAACTTATATACTCGTATCTTTTATTATAAAAGTGGCTTCTATACGAGTACTATTCATTTCTGTTAATTTGTACTTGCGTATACATAGTTATAATATTATAATCCATAATTTTTTTTCGTAGAGTCAGAAAACAGTTTAATAACAGTTAACAAGTAACACTGTAAGCCCATGGATGGGAACAGCTTGATTGATGGTCCAGTTGAACTATTCGGAAACAACAGCATATGATAATGAACTCTAGTAGTATCGTTGAGACATCTATGCTGAGTAGTTCAATACTTGTTTGTGCGCCATGCCGTTTAACGCATCTTTTGAGCGCCTCTCGACGACCACATTATCTTGTCAGATTGTTGAGTAAAAATAATGTATAATATACATACATGTATATGATAATACCTACGTACATGTGTCGATATGTAACAGCCTGCTATGCATGATATATGCTATCAGCAATGTACCGCATGATCCTATTATACATCTAATCACTTTAATCACTTTGACAGCCGTCGGTATTTTGTCGCAGTTACAATATCATCCATAAATGGAATCGCGCATTGACAAGAGGCACGGACTTTGGGAGGATAATTGGTCTTGTTATACAACGTTCTTATTTTTCCTAAATTTGCTAAACAAGGCCGATGACATCAATTTGATGATTTTTTAAAGAAAGAATCAGACTGATGAAATAGTCAACGGCCTCCGATGTTGGGACGCTAGATTAAAGTCCGCCGGCTATGTTTCCCAATATGAAACCAATTGGGTATTACTATGTAGGCCACTCAGTCAATGATACTTCACTTCTAGCTCTCTGAGTTCATTCGATTGGAAAGCATGAGCAGTTCATCGAACGGTTCGCCTCAGGCCTGGAGCTGGCAAAATTGAACAGATTGACATTCCAAATGTTACCGCCCAAATTTATCGTCACCCGTTTTACACAACTTTTCAATTAACTTGCCCATTGATTTCACCGATTTATCCTGAATCACCCTTGTTCAGGACTACCGCATGGATTGCAAAACAGCTGCAGTTGTCAACACGATTAATTGACTCATTACATAAATTAATCATGGCATCGAACTTTCATCCATGTTTTTTCCGCATTACCCATCTTCATCACCCTGAATTGGGACAGATGCTGAGAGTGAATTTTATATTTCCACATTCGACGTTTGACTAACAGCTGGATGGTTTCTAGGGTTTCAGAATGATCGGAGAGCTCATTTCTCTGAAAAATTAACACGTGTGTCAATTTTTTGCAAGTGTAGTAAGTGGTACTTTCAGAGGCTAATGGATCTGCAACAAGTCAATAGAGGATTTATTTGGCGTAGCCCTCGAGAACGAAAGCACTGTTGCAGTCACAGTGATTGCCTCTCGATCCGCTGCTGCCTTCACATTCTCATCGCCTTGGTTAGCGCCGCTCCTCAGCTGAACTGCGGCAACTGCTGCTGCTCGATGTAGGATGAGAGGCAGCACGGGGCATCACTTGGCATCGCCATTTAAGTCGAGGAAGCGATCAAACATTGCCTGCAGAGCTTAGTTCAACTATTCGTCGGCGAGCGATCCGAGGTCGGTTTCTCTTGTTTGTTACAGTAGGCAGCACTGTTAAAAGTCGAGACTCGCGCTTGCTCGAAGAACGGGAATAGTGCACCCGGTCGTTGCTAGTGTTGGGTGCTGCAATGGACTGTGATTGGCATTGTGATCGATTAAAGACTCGAGAGACATAGGGATACATTAATTGTCACGCTCAACAGGTTGCCATCCCGCTCATTATTAGAGGCGCACATATACACATGTGGTCCAGAAGTCAGGAATTAGCGCTGTTTTTAGACACACTCTCAGGACGGACATATCCTGTCAGATTCAGCTGCCCCTCTGACAGATTCTGTTGACAAAGAGACTCCCGTCGGTGATGCTGATTAGAACGATCTAATTGATCCATTATAGGTCCGAAGACCTTGTCAACACAGGTGGCTACCCGGCGTGTAACTCAGGCCCGTTTCATAGACACAAATCGGATTATTCTGAGAGCAGAGTATATATACGCCTTCCTGGAATACTGAAATTACCGACTCATCTGACACCTCTTGACTTGGTAGGAAATATCGAGTGTCAATTTCAGGTGTGATCTCCTACTTGAGCGGGCCGCAGGAATCGCAATGTGTCCGTAACGACCTCAAATCCGGCTAAGAGCTGCTGAGAAAAGTGTCAAGAAGCATCTGGGATATAACGAGCATGGCCTACACTGACATCCAAAGCAATAATTTGAGTGTGCCACAAACCTCGACAGGTAAGATTTCGTGATAGCCATAGAAGTTCGTTTCAGCACATGCCTCCTTTAAAAGCTATATATAGGTGCGGTGTTATTGTACTCCAGGACCAACCTCAGGAATTAACTCATAGTTATCACAATTTTAATTTTATGAATTGTCAAAATGAACTTTTCAATGGCAAGCTGGACAAGATACTTGCATACAATACTGTATATTTGATATACAAAATACAGGCATATGTAAGGTACTGTGCAACGGGATATGTGCGCTAATATATATGGCAATGAAACAGGTTTTTCACTGAATAACATCATCTAAGAGCCGATCTAAGAGATACGTTGCGTTAGGCTCTCGTGGTGCAAATCTAGAAATGCTTTTCATGGAATGAAATGCGCACTTAACCAGTTGTGCGCAGGAGATCCAAACATTATTTTAACAAACATATATACTTAATTCAGTAATTTTCCCGCAGATCTTCAGGTTTCTGGGCGGTGAAATATTGACAAATTACCTTACCACTGAATTCTAAATTTAACTCGATCGCAGGACGTCATCCGCGGCTGATGTGCGACTCAGCGGATTTGTTTACGACTAAGACTCAATTATTTGAGCTTTAACAGAATTCCAGCGCCGTGCTGAATGGTTTGTTAACAACCGAAATTCCAAGCGCATCGGCAAAACATAGCCGACCGTCCAGGAATGGTAAAAAGTAATTTCCCCTAATTGTTCATTAGTGAGTCATCGCTCACAGGCCCTGAATGGGTCTATTCCGTGCTAGGCTTTCATACGCGCATTACAGACCTTATTCTAAGGTGGCTTTTTGAAGGGTGTGCTACTTTCCGTAGCCATTTTTTTCCCCATCAAATCAAAACCACGCACCTCGGCAGCATCGGAAAAACACCTCGACTCGTGCGAGCACCATTCAATTGACATGCATTCCATCAGAAATTACAGTGCAATGTTTCTGAATTTACCGCGTCTTGTAACGCTCTCAGTCTACAATCATGAAGAACGAATCAGTGTCAAGTCATTCGTTTTTTAATTATGTTGCTTCTAATTCCTACATTTGCTGTGCACTCCTGTTCCTACCGCAATCTACTGCTTCTTCCACGAAATCACCTAGTTAGGTATTCCAAAATCAATAAAACCGTGTTCTTGTTTGCCCTGCATGCATCATTCATTATAAACCATTAGCGGGATAAACTGCTGAGCTTCTTAACGATAATGGTACGAAAATTGTCCCTACTTGTCTTCTTTCATATTGAGGATTTCAAATCTCCTTTTGCCACTTGTAAGACCTCAGTAGCGAGACCGTATCTCCTAGCAATGGAGGCTTGTTCGAATTGTGTGCTTATTAATTCTGATTGACTGCGGCCTTTTATTTCACTGTTCGAATGTCTTGTTTGCCCACTGCGTGAGACTCGGGTGAGACTACAGACGGGGGCGACACAAGGTGAATGCACCTTCTCCCACAGTAAATTCTACTCGTCTGAAAGTCGGGACTACATGTTTGTGGTGTCATCAAAGCCCACGAAGAGCGTTTCAACACGAGGAGTTTTAAATTGAGCGGTCGACAGAGATTACTCGTGGAGGCAATGTCGCCAATTGTATGACATTTTTGGCAGCAGACGACAATAGCTGGTGATCAGACGCCAGCTTGCCGCCTCACCTCCGCTACAATACGATGACATTTGCAATTGTGACCTTGATGAAGCCAAACCGAAAAAACACACCTTGGTATTAAAGGTGGGCCGCTTCAAAGACTTGTTCATTTATCCTAGATTTGCCGCAGTCGATGTGCGGATTAAACACGGTGTTGAAGCGGATATTCGAGAAACCACGATTTTCCATTAGAATTTGCAAAAAAATTGACAGTTAATCTCCAAGATATTGCTTGAAATAGCGTGTGTTTGACATTGAACAGCTACGCGTGGAGAAAATTGCGTTGAAATTTAATAAAAATCTTGAACACGGATGATTTCTTCGTTCCCTTCGAATGTGTAGACCACATTAATAACGTTGCTATTGTTATATACGAACGGACGCGAATGGTTATTTACAATCGCACCAGTTCTAATTTATAAACCGTGCCCAGACATAAATGAATCCTTTCAGTTGCAGTTCGTCCAATGAATTAAATCGTTGACACGCTTCTGACTTAAAAACGCCCGCTTATAACAGATAATGCCGGCCGCCATATTTTCAAATTTGCTCATATATATATAAACAATTATGAATATGAATCAAACGGAAGCTTTGTTGGTTCAACCAGATTCCGGCATCCAACCCATCGCATCTGTTTCATCAGGTGTGGTATTTTTTCTGTTTAATCCATCATTTCCCTCTAACCCTCTTTTATCATCACCATTGAATATTGATCACAACTACTGGAAAGTGATTGCATTCTCTGATTAGGTTCCCTGGCATAGAGAGATTGCGGAGCGGACATCAGATTTACACGTGTACCTGCCGCACGGATCTCCAGGTGAAACTATCGACATGCGACCAGAGAACGGAGGATCGAGTAGTTGAAAGATGTGCACGGCGGCAAGAGACTTTATCGGATTATTCCGTAGTAGCTACCGGCCATAGTCTTATAACAGTGTGCATTTGAGATACATGTACATGTAGGTGGTTGTCACTTTCATAAATGGCAAAGAACAAGATGCATTAATTTACCTAATCTAATACGGATGCATGTCATGCCCTGCGAGGCAAGGATCGCGGGAATAGTCGCTCGCCTTAAACCTTCTATCCTGACGGCCTTATAGATGCAGTAAGAAATGCCCTTTTCATCCGCTAGATTAGGTCGACAAAACAGACGATGAGAAGACCTATCTACTCGGACTTAAAACTGGTGAAATATGGGCTAAAAACCGCCCACCGACTCACATAGGATTAGCAAACAGTTCATAGGGACCGGCAATGAGGTCGGCGGGAAATAAGGCACCCGTGCATGGCTGTCCATTTTACTCGCCACATCAGGTGAAGCTGACTTATTGCTTATTACACAAGTCCTTCTAGGAAGAGTTCGTCTTTTCTGCCGCTGCACCCACCGCATAGAATCGCGTAGCGAAAACGCCACGTTTGATGAACGACTCCTCTTAAAAGGAAATAAACGTCGGATTTGTTAGCTTCACGGTGCATACATTCCGCTATGAATATCAAGTATATCAAAAGTATTTATACATCATTTAAGGAAGCCATTAGAAAGCCATCCGTCTTTCCCAACGTTTGATGTTTTATTTTTAACCTACACCTCATCCAGCCTTTCCATTTTGATCTTTGGATTGGTAAAATACGGGTTTCTTTCAAACAATCACTGCAAAAAGATGCTTTCAACCTTTAACCGGAAAGTACAGGTACCGGTTTGGGAATGCAGAAGTATCTGAAGTTATGAAAACATATACATGCACTCGGAAGGACAGGAGATTGTGGATATATCGGATAACCTTATGCCAGGAATTCTTAAATCAGCGAAAGCACGTGTAAGCGAGGTGCCTGGGCCAGCTCACCTGGATCTCATTCTTGCTGGCGTTTCTGCATGCTCCTTCTTCTACCATGCTTACGCCCCCGTCGCCCCCCCCCCTTCTCCTCCCCCTTTCCCCACCTCCCCCCTAGAGTAGGCCTGTCATCTTCAGTGAATTTCTAAAATAGCCCAAATAGGCGACCCCTGAGCTTCTGCCAAGCTTTCTTGTCACTGGAGCTGACGTGAATACCGAAGCTAGCTGTTACAAGGTGCCCGGAAAAGGCTTCACACAAATTTTGATTACTGAGTCTTCACGGATGTGGTGTGTGATCGATCGCCGGCTACTTCTACTATAAATACTCACACGCCGCGCACAACGGAAACCGTCAATTAAATCTCCCTGGAAATTACATGCTTCGGCGGGAGACGCTGCCTTTTTGGCCGTGACAGCAGAAATTAGGTAAAACAATCTGCTGCCCTGCACCTTGTTGTTTATAATTACTGGGGGAACAAGATAGAGTTACTGAAGATATGCGAGTTTGTTTGTAACAAATCAGTTT
>JAXGGS010061213.1:0-13101 GCA_035585475.1 Armandia brevis | reverse complement strand
TACCATATACAGATAAATCTAATATCGAATAGCACAACGATAAATTGCAAAATATGTAATATATTCCTGTCCTCATAATATCATAATTTACATCAATGTTAGATGAGTCAAACATATATATTTAGTTCGATAAGTGTTGAAATCATTACATTTTGAACAGCGGAGTAGTATTTCATCTAAAATTGCATGTGCTGCCATCTGGGGACTATAAATATAACACACACACCATATTTGAATATAAATACCATATACAGATAAATCTAATATCGAATAGCACAACGATAAATTGCAAAATATGTAATATATTCCTGTCCTCATATTATCATAATTTACATCAATGTTAGATGATTCAAACATATATATTTAGTTCGATAAATGTTGAAATCATTACATTTTGATCAACGGAGTAGTATTTCATCTAAAATTGCATGTGCTGCCATCTGGGGAATATAAATATAACACACACACCATATTTGGATATAAATACCATATACAGATATATCTAATATCGAATAGCAAAACGATAAATTGCAAAATATGTAATATATTCCTGTCCTCATAATATCATAATTTACATCAATGTTAGATGACTCAAACATATATATTTAGTTCGATAAATGTTGAAATCATTACATTTTGATCAACGGAGTAGTATTTCATCCAAAACTACATGTGCTGCCATCTGGGGAATATAAATATAACACAAACACCATATTACAATATAAAAACAATATATAGACATATCAAAATATGTTATCGCATGGCAATAAATTGCAAAATATGTAATATATTCCTGTCCTCATAATATCATAATTTATATTAGTGTTTGATGAGTCGAACTCATATATTTAGTTCGATAAGTGTTGAAACCATTACATTTTGATCAACGGAGTAGTATTTCATCTAAAACTACATGTGCTACCATCTGGGGAATATAAATATGACACAAACACCATATTACAATATAAAAACAATATATAGACATATCAAAATATGTTATCGCATGGCAATAAATTGCAAAATATGTAATAAAGACATGTTTTTTCATATATTCAGTACAAATAACATATCATAACATAAATAAAATATACATACATATCTAATATATATTTCTATTTTATTTCAGAATTATTCAAATTTTGATGATGATTCGTTATCAAATGTTGATAAGTCTACAAAAAAAAGGAAATATATTGAAGATGGAAATAATGAAAATATTCAAACACAAAACAAGGTATTAACAATAGATAATATTGAATTAAGACTAACCAAATGTATTTTTATTTGTTATTATTTAAAATATTATTGATATAATAACAATTATTATTTTAATTGAAATAAATATAATCTTATTAAAATATTTTTAATGAGCAAAATTAATTATGGTTATCCTTATTTTTTATTTTAGTTTGATGAAATATCCGACATCTCTACATCAAGTGAAGACAATTCAGAAATTGAAAATAAAGAAAAAAAGAAACATCATGCACCACCAGATTCAAAGAAAATAAGAATAAATCTACCAAGTGGAAGGAAAGAAAAAATATACACAATACCTAAGAAGATGAAAAAAGGAACCAAAAGAAAAAGTCGGTATGCTTTAGCTGGTTTTTCAAACGAAACAGAGTATAACGATTCATATGTTGTAGAAAGAGTAAAAATTCAAAAGTTTAGAAATAATGTTAAAAATTATATCTACAAAGTAAAATTTAAAAATAAATGGTCAGGAAAAAAATTAATAGATATTCTTGAAAATTTAGAAGCTGTGTTTGATGATGTGATCATTGACACTAGAGAAAATCTTATGGATTCTGATTTGGGTAGAGTTTTGATAAGTCATTCTACTTTAGATAATGATATAGTTGTTCCATTACCACCTTTGAAAAGTTTAAATGGAAAAACTATTTTAGCAAGAATTGAAAATGTTTTGCAAAGTCAAAAAGCATTAGCTATAGATGGTTCATTTAATATATCTGTAGGTATGATTAAACAAGTTAGCGGGTTAGGGAAAAAAAATCATGTGACAACAATTCATTCATTATCACATAAGAAGTATGTTACTAAAATAACAAATAATGATAATTTATGCTTTTATAGAGCTTTTGCCGTCTCTTGGGCAAAAACTGTAAAAGTATCAAATGAAGTTTGGAGAAAACTTACAATGATGGACAAATCATTTAACAAACGAATTTCAAATATTGATTTGATAATCAAATACAAAACAATATCTGAAAGTTCTTATAAAGAATGTTTAAAAAAAGAAAGAACAACAAGAAAAGGGGTTAGGGTTGAAAATAATTTCCAAAAATCATTAGCTTTAGCATTAGCTAAATGTGCTAATATAGAAACAAATAAACCTGGAAGTTTAGATGACATAGAAAAATATGAAAAAACATTTAATGTTAATGTTGTTGTTTTAAGTCTGGAAAATGAATGCAAATTCATAACTCCTGGGAAAGAAAACATGACAAAGATTTTTTTATTATATTATGAAAATCATTTTGATGCAATAACTAAAATTTCTGGATTTTTTAAACAACCATATTTTTGTATGGAATGTTTACAACCTTATTCAAGGGCACAAAGTCACATTTGTGAATGTTGTTGCCCTTCTTGTAGTAAACAAAATTGTTTTTCTACTAATTCATTTACTTGTGATAAATGTAATCAGAAAGTTAGATCAAAAGAATGTTATGATAGGCATATTAAATTAGCAATATGCAGAAACAACTATTTATGTCCAGAATGCAACAAAATCATAAATATTAAAAATCGTTCTTTTGATCAACATACATGTGGTGAATACTTATGCAGAACTTGTAAAAAATATGTAATGAAAGGTCACCTATGCTACACAAGAGCAAATTACTTAGAAGAAAATAATTTAAAAATTATTCATTTTGATGTAGAATGTAGACAAGATGACAAATTTGAATGTCAAATGGGATATTCACCATACAGATTAAACAGGTGTTTAACTTGTAGGAATATGATTAGTCCATGTAATACATGTTCTAAATGTCAAAATTGTGATAATAATACATGTGGAAGAATTATGCATACACCAAATCTAATTATATCACATTCATCTTGTGATTTATGCTCAGATTATGATGTATATGATTCATCTAAATGTGCTAATTGTGGAGAAAGATGTATTTTTTGTGATAAAAGAGATCAGAAAACAGGAAATTTTGAAAAAGAGCCATGTGTTGATACATGTGGTTTTCGTAAAGTTCAACATTTTGGTGAAAATTGCGATAAAGATTTTTGTGAATTTTTATTTAATGATTCACATAAAGATTTTATTGCAATGGCTCATAACTTAAAAGGTTATGATGGTATGTTTATTATGGCATACCTATTAAAAAATAATTATACTCCAAATGTTACATATAATGGTTCTAAAACAATGTGTATTAATGTTCAAAAAAGATTGAATATAAAGGTTTTGGATTCAATTAATTTTTTACCAATGAAATTATCAAATTTACCAAAAACTTTTGATTTATCAAATAACTCAAAAGGTTTTTTTCCTCATTTTTTTAATAGTAAAAAAAACGAAAACTACATTGGTCCTTACCCAAATCCAAATTATTTTGGAACAGAATACATGTCTACAGATGAAAGAAATGTTTTCTTTGAATGGTATGAGAAAATAACATCAAAAGATATTTTTGATTTTAAAAAGGAAATCATAAAATATTGTAACGAAGATGTCAACATACTAAGAAAGTCAACACTTAAATTTAGAAATATTGTACTTGAATTAACAGGTGAAAAAACATTTGATAATGAAAGTAATAAAACCTTTTATAAAGGAGGTATTGATGCTTTCAAATCAATAACAATAGCCTCTTTATGCATGAAAATATATAGAACTTGTTTTTTTGAAGAAAGGTATAAAGGAGCAATTTTTTATGAAGGAAAAGTTATAAAAGATGCTATAATTAAAAAGAAAAAAGGTAAATATACTTACCAAGGAAATGATTTAAATCAAAATCATTTCATTACAGAGGAAAAAAATCTTCAATTTATTGATTCTCCTATAGGTTTTTTGCAAAATGATACATACAATGATAAAGATCAATATAGTTTTAGATCATTACAATGGTTGGCTTTGTATGAGTATCAATTTGGCATTAAAATTAAACATGCATTAAATGGAGGTGAAAAAGTAATAAGAGTAGGAAAAACAATATATAAAATAGATGGATTTTATTTTGATAAAAATACTAAACAATATGTTTGTTTAGAATTTAATGGATGTAAATATCATGGATGTATTAAATGTTTCACTAAAAACAGAAATTTTTCAGATTCAGAATCTGAAAATAGTCTAGAAGTTAGATATACTTTAACAAAACTAAAAGAAAAGAAATTGAAAGAAATGGGATACAAAGTAATAACAATGTGGGATTGTGATTTTACGAAAGAGTTATCACAAAATGAAGACAAAAAGATTTTTTTAAAAACACTTCAAGAAAATGATTATTTTTTACCTAAATTAGAACCAAGAGATGCATTTTTTGGAGGTAGATGTAATGCTGTTAAATTACATTATGTAGCACAAAAGAATGAAAAAATTAAATATTCAGATTTTAGATCCTTATATCCATCAATAATGAAAAGATGTTTTTATCCTTGTGGTCATCCAAAAATTATTACTGAAAAGTTTGATGATATATCAAATTATTTTGGATTAGCAAAAATCAGAATTCTTGCACCAAATAATTTATATCATCCAGTTTTACCATGCAAAAGCAATGGTAAATTAAAATTTGCTCTCTGTAAAAATTGTGCTGATAAAGAACTTACAGATTCTTGTAAATGTTCAATAATGGAAAGATCATTTATTGGGACCTGGTGTACACCTGAAATTATACTTGCCCTAAGAAAAGGATATAAAATACTAAAAATATTTGAAGTTTATCATTTTGAAAAAACAAGTAAATATGATAAAGAGAATAATACTGACAACTTATTTTCTGAATATGTTAATACTTTTCTAAAAATAAAACAAACTTCTTCAGGATGGCCTGAAGAAGTTTTAACAGATAAAGATAAAGAAAAGTATATCCGAGATTTTTATTTAAAAGAAGATATACAACTGAATAAAGATGACATTAAAAAAAATTCAGGTCTGAGGGAAGTTTCTAAACTTATGTTAAATTCATTGTGGGGAAAATTTGCGCAGAGAGAAAATATGATAAAAACAAAATATTTTACAGATAATGAAGCTAATAACTTTTTACAAATGCTTTATGACCCAAGTATTAAATTATCAAATTTTCATTTATTATCAGATCAGATGTTACAAGTTGAATATGAATCAGATTCTGCATTTGTAAGGCAAAATATTGAAACAAATATTTTCATTGCATGTTTTACAACATCTTATGCCAGAATGAAATTATATTCTGTATTAGATAAAGTTGATAAATCTTGTATCTATTATGACACAGATTCTGTAATTTATGTAAATAAGGATAACGAACCAAACCTAAAGCATGGTAATTATTTAGGTGAATTGACAAATGAGATCTCTAAAAAAGATGGTTTATATATAACTGAATTTGTTTCGGCAGGTCCAAAAAATTATTCATTTATTACTAAAAATGGTTCACAATGTTGTAAAGTACGTGGTTTTACTTTAAATTTTAAAAACAAACAAATTATAAATTTTAATGAAATGAAAGAACTTGTTTTAAATGGACCCACAGAAAATAGAACTTTGATTAATACAAAGAAAATAAATAGATCAAAACTAAATTCTGTAATTTACAATACAGTTGAAAAAAAAACATACAAACTGGTCTATACAAAAAGAATTGTTCTTGAAAATTATGATACTGTTCCATATGGAACTAAGGATAATTTTAAAACAAAGGTCTTTAAATAATTGTTTAATTTATTACAATATATTTATTTTTGTATTTTACTTATATATATGCTTTATCTATTAAATTAACATTTCTTGATTTATCTATAACAATTGTAGCATCATATTTAGCATAACATATTACAGATACACCAGTGGTCAATGCTTCTTTAAATCTGATAACTAATCTGGTTAATCCATATTTAGCTCTGTTTGTATAAGAATTATCTTCATGTCCATCCAGATCAAAACAATATAGTGCATACCCATTTTTGTAATCATCACGTGTTATATAATTGGATTGATTTGATGTAATATATCCATTGTATGTAAACATACTTAAGTATGATGAAATATATTGGTCATTATCATAATCCATAGTTAAAGCTGTTCCAGGAATACTATTACCTCCTAACATAAATGATATGTAATTTACATTAAAGTTTTGAAAATTGAAAGGATTTTCTGTTATATCTCCTACATAACTAGAACTTTTTACTAATCCAATTATTAATTTAGAAGGAACTCTTCCAGTAAATACATCATCTGTTGAAAATTCATTTAATCCTGCTCCCAAATTATTTACTTTAATTATTGATTTTTTAATTGGGTATATAGCATCTGTTATAGATAAAGCATTTGAATGTCCTAATGTAACTACAGGTGTAACAGTTACTTTACAAACTTTTAATATTATTTCTGTAATAGATACTTCATACGTGTTTCTTAATTCAGACATTAATCTAAAATCATCACTATTATGTAACAAAGTGACTTGTATCTTTATTCCATTCATCATAAATCTTTCTTGGTCTGCTAAATCTGTTGGTAGAATTCCTTCCATTTCAACTTCTTTTCCATCTTTTGTTTTTAAATATCTATTATTTAATCCTGTATTACCACCCATTGGATCTGCTTTATCCATAGCTCCGGCTAAATCTTTATAATACAATATTGATTGCAAAAATGTTTCCTTAGCACCATCCGAATTATTTAATAAAATATCTAATAATGCTTTAAAAGAAAATCCAGTTGAGATACCATTAGAAACTATTGTCTCTTGCAATTGTATATCAACTTGTCTAAAACATGAGTAAAGTGGTACATTAGTAAAACCAACTTTATCAGAACTATCTAATTTTACACCATCTTTTCTTATAATTTTTGCTCTCATATATAATCTTATTCTTGAAAAATCAATATATTCAACTCCTGTATGAGGTATATTGAATGTAATTGCTGAGGAACTTGATAATGGTGCTATAGGTCTATGTTCAATATATTCAACTTTCTCAATTCCTCCATCTTGTGGCTTTGAACCAAATAACGCTAAACCAGCAGAATGACCTGATAAATTTCTTTGAGTAGCCATATTTTATTTTTAAAATTTATAAACATATAAGTATATTATACAATATAGATATCAATCTAAAATAGTTTTCACTTTCATTGATTGTTGTTTCCCCCTATTTATAGTTTTTCTTTGTTTACTTTTAGGATTAGATGATTCATCTAAAAAGTCAGGTATAGGAGTTCTTTTACGTTTTAAGGATGACTCATCACTTTTATCCTTATCATGTGATGTCTGTGCTCTTTCTACATATTGCTGATGTGTTGAAATAACATTTTCTTTGACAATCGGTTGAAATCTTTTTTTGACTGTATAAAATTTCTTAGTTTTCCTGTTCTTACTCATATTGATGAAATGATCCCTCCATCTATCACTTTCTTGATTCGCATTAGCCATAATTAATATTTTCTTCTTACTAACAAAGTTAAGGATAAGTTGCCAAGAATTCTCATAGGAATAAAATTTTTATCTAACAATTTAAAATTTAAACAATCAAGTCTATTTCTAGATAATTCTTTAAATGAAAGAATATTAAAATTTATAGCCTGTTTTCCTTGTCCATCTAAATACAATTTTCTCAAAATTTTACGTTCACAGTTTTTAACATAAGATTCTGTTATAAA
The DNA here is from genome assembly GCA_035585475.1 of Armandia brevis. NCBI lineage: Eukaryota > Metazoa > Annelida > Polychaeta > Opheliidae > Armandia > Armandia brevis. Next base: position 5,246 of record JAXGGS010061213.1, on the reverse strand, counting down.
ATCACATGTCATAAATACATATTCGTTAAAATCAATGTTAACAGAATTAAATGATATATCAACTAATGCACATTCCCAACAACCTCTATTTAATTCTATCTCTTTATTTAATTTCACTGTAAAATTAGCAGCTGTATTCAAAGGATAAAAACTAAATGAATCCTCACTTGAAATATACAAATAATGACTCATGCTGTTTCTTTAATTTTAATCAATTTTCTTTTTTCTAATAAAGAGATGTCAAATCTATAAAAAATAATTAAAAATTAATTATATCTTTTTTATAAACATTAGAATTGAATTTTTTTGGCCAATCTTTCCATGATACTCTAACAACTTCATTTTTCTTTCCTTTATTACTAATTGTTTTAATTATTTTATCTATATCAAATTCCTTATCAGGATCATACTTTATTTTTTGCAATTCTTGTTGATAAAATAATCCTTTTAACTCTTCTTCTAATTTATCTTTAATTTTATATAAATTAATATTATCTCTTCTCAACCTTTTAGTCACTGTGAATACCTCTCCAGACCATTTATCATCATAAAATCTATCAAATTTTGCTCTAGTTTTTGATATCCTAACATCATCATTTATTTGAAATAAATAAGGTTTATTCTTTAACTTAGATGTAAATTGTATTAATTTACGAGGAATTGAATTCCTTTTTTTTTCTCTTATTTTATATTCTTTTAATCTAACTTCATTTTCATTTTTAACAGAAACATTTATTGGTTCTATATCTATTGATGAATGTATTGTGTTATTATATGAAATTACAATACTATCAACTTTATCGTAATATGTATAATTTTTCCTCATTCTCATCAATCTAAATATTTTTGACTTTAATGTCTTAATTACTCTTTCAACATAATTTGATTGTAATTCATTTGATGTTGTAAAATGTTTAATTTTATATTTTTCATAAATATTTTTTTGAATGGTTTCATTAGAAAACTCACTTCCACCATCTGTACGTAATGATATACATTTTCTGTTATTACTATTTTGTAAAATGAAATCAAATGCTTCTGATAATTCTTTTCCACTTTTAGTTTTTAAATTTCTACTCCAAACAAATCTACTAAATATATCAATAACAACTAAAATATATTTATACCCTACATTGTTTTTAGAATATTTGGTTAAATCAATTAAATCAGAATCCCATTGAGCATCTAAACCCGATACTATTACTCTATTTCTCTTAAATTTTTTTCGTACTTCTTTATTACGGGAATAAACTTGTTCACCAGATAACCAATCTCTAATTTCTTTATATGTAAAATCATATTTTCCTTCTTTTTTTACAGTTTTATATAGAGAAGAAGGACCTGACAAACTACCAGGTTTATCAATTGAATAATAAACATCATGCAAATAATCAAACTTTGTTTTTTTTGATTGATCATCCATTACAACTTATAACTTATTGAAATTTCTATTTAAATATTTTTTAATTTTTGATATTGATTCAATATCCTTTAAACCTGTCAGAACTATTTTACCACTACAAAAAATACTCAAAGCACAATAACTCAATTTAAAACGTAAGGAAGGAAATAACTCTGGTTCATAAAAAGCACCTTCTATCTTACTTAATTGTTTCAGATTATATGTGCTATTATTTTTATAAAGAGCAGATATTGTAGCAATTTTTTTCCTTCCTAATTTTACTAAATAACCCAACTTTTGAACAATTCGTGAAAATTTACGAACACAATATTTAACTAAGGAAAATTTCTTTATACCATTACAAATTATTTGACCTGTTGTAAATAATATACAAGTACAAGGTATTTTTTTATGTCTCAATATTAAACCATTAAAATACTTTTTTTTATAATAAACATTTATAGTATTATGTGCAATAAAAGATAAATCTAATTTACATGATAAAGATGAATAAGCAACTATATTAGTTATATTAAACATTAATAAATTACTAACCAATATTAGAATCCAATTTGAAAATAACAAAAATGAAGTATTACTTCCAATATCTTTCCTATCTATAATTTATCCATGGTACTGTAGAAATATTTATACACTCCTTAAATTGTTTAGTAATCACTTTTTTATCTTTTAATTTATGTACATTAATTACATCATTCTTTACAGATAAGAGTTTATCTTCTTTCTTATTTACCTTATCTTCTCTTATATTAGAAATATTAGATGAATCATCATAAAAATATTTATTTGTATATTTTTTCTTATCACAACTGATATAATTACCATCATTACTATGTTCATTTTCATTATCACAAGAAATTTCTGAAAAATTTGATTCACATATTGATGATATATCTGAAAAATCAGAATTCTCATTTTTCAATTCCTCTTCATTCTCATCATATTCTTGTAAGTCTTCATTATCTGAATCATACAATAATAAGTCTTCTCCTTCTTCTTCAATTTTTTTTTCTTCAAATTGTTTTTGTTCCAAGTCAATATCAATTTTTTTTTCTTCAAATTGTTTTTGTTCCAAGTCAATATCATTTTCTTTTTCACAATCATCAATATGAGAAGGTATACTTAATTTTGTAAAATAATTATCCATTTTTTTATATTATGAAGAAATATTACTAAAAAATTCTCTTGCACTATCCAAAACTTTACAAACCATATCAATATTATCAATGATAATTTTTCTTTTTTTTAATAAAGAATCCTTAGAATAAAACAAATAAACCATACAATCCTTATGTTTTTTAAGTATACTTTTGGATTTGTCACTTATTGGTAAATTTCCACATAAAATATTACCAATTATCTCTAAAACAGATTTAAATTGATCCTGTGTTGAATAAGTAATAGATATTTCTCTCTGTTTTTTACTTGATGAATTGATTACAAATTTTAAAAAAGATATGTGTCTTTCACATCTTACATCCATAATGAATAATCAAAAATGAAATGATTCACTCTATTTATACTCTAAGCTTATATGCAACTGGCTCTTCGCCAGGAAATATGTTTGTTCTAAGTCTATAGTCATCACTTATGTTTGGAGATAAATCTATTACGAAATAACCCCAATTTGGCTTAACAGCATTTAAATAAGCAGTAAAAAAATGTTTACTTTTTCCAGGATAAATCTGTCTACCTAAATGAAGAATTTGATTTTTGTCTCTGATATTTTCAAATAAAACTAAATAAGAAGCATTCATAGTTATAGTTCTTGAATGTCTTCCTTTCATAAATAAATTTTGCTGAATATATATACAACTTAAACATCTATGATGACAATATTGAGTAAATAATAATTCCATTTCTTGACTATCTACAGCTTTATGCATTAGATCATCAATGATAATTATTTTATGTTCTTTATCCTCAGAAAAAGAATAAATATCTTCTTTTATAGGTAAACCTTCAACAAAAGTTATCGGTATAGGTGATAACTCTTTTATAGTGTTATATAAATCTTGATAAACACCAAAACAATACATTATTTCCGTAGGAACTTTGTCTGTGAAAATATTATTTATATTTTGAATAAAACGTTTAACCCACATTGTTTTTCCTGCTCCACTACTACCTGATATTATAATACCAGAGCACGGTTTAAAACGTATATCCTTATCACTATCCATTTTTTTTATACTAATATACTAGAGTGAAATAAAAAATATAATCATTATTATACTGTAATCACTCTTTATAACAATTTTATTTTTGTTATCTATCATATAACAAATAAAATTATATAATTTCTTATCATATAAATAAATAATATATTATATCAAACAAATAAGATAAGTTAATCATAAGTAAATAAATTTCTATACTCAAAAGGTATACAACAAAGATTTTTCACAACAACTTTTAACATCTTTCTATTTGAATTATACTTTTCAAACAAAATAAAATCATTTGAAAGAAAAGTTATAATAAACATACTTATAAATTCAAATGAAAATAATTTATAATTCTTTTTTAAAATGCTATACAAAACTTCAAATTGAAATTTATCATTAAGAACTTCATCAAAATTATCATCAACAACCTTATCAATATTAGAACAATATGTACAACTTGTATTATAAACAAATTCAGAATCAAAAGAAATTAATGAACAAATACAACAAGTGTCTCTTAATATTTTACAAAATTCAACTTGCATACATTTGATAATCATAATAGAAAACAAAAATAAATCATCAATTTTAGGAATTTTTTTTTCAATAATACACATACTATAATTGTAAGTCATTACATTTTTTTTATAATATTTTTCACCCTCACAACAAGCAACATCATGATTATCATACCATCTATAATCTTCAAAATCAAAATATTTAATACCCTTATCATCTTGATACAATTGAGCAAATGTATAAAATGTACTAAATTCACCAATATATTGTTTCTCATTAATCTCACAGTCTACCATACTGAAAAAAAATATTTTTATTAAAATATATGAATAATATTATTATTATAATTATATCATAAATATAACTTAATAAATACCTATTATATAAATTTCGTATCCAACTAGCACAATCCATCTTGTTACTACAAAAGTTAGCACACTGAATAACTAATCAAATCAAATTTATTGCTATATATATATATATATCTATATAAAATGCTGACACAATATTATTTAGTCTCCTTATTAATCTGTGTTAATATCGTTACATATTAAAAAATATAAAAACTACTCAAAAAGAGAGAAACATCTAAAAGAAATATTATCCCATATAACAAATATAATATACTCCTTACAAAAAAAATTCTAAAAAAAAGCACACATATAGAGGGTTACTTACTCAATATATAAAACTTTGTCACTTCTCAAAAAAAATCACTTATAATAAAAAAGGATTAACACATACTAAGACATCACTCTATAAAAACAAATATACATTTAGAGAGACAAGTTAGAGATCACATGTCCCTCTAGAGATATGTCAGAGGGACATGACGTGATCTCTCTATATATATCACATGTCCCTCTAGAAAGATATGTAAGATATTATCAGAGGAACATGTAATGATCTCTCTATAAAATCATGTGTCCCTCTAGAGGGACACGTTGTCCTCCGAGATCATACCATAACTACTGTCTTCTATTTGCTCAATAGTCCCTAATTTGGCTGCTCAGCGCATTGAGCAGATTCGGAGCATTGTTGATTGATCCTGAGCAGACAAGTTGCGCTCACGTCCGAGCTGATAAATCAGGCGTCCGTCATCAGAAATCAGAGCAATGGGCAAATTTAATTAATTG
>JAXGGS010061102.1:0-22466 GCA_035585475.1 Armandia brevis | reverse complement strand
GCGGTTTAGAGTTCTTGTATAGAGAGGCCCACCACGGTATAAAGAGCGAGGCTAGTTAGCGTGCATGTACACAAATATAGTGGCAGTTCAATCTTCTCTGTAGCGCGGTACGGTTGTTTATGTTGGCCACGATTCGCTGGTTTCTCCGGAGTGGTGAAGTCACCTGGGATAAGGTGAAACTGGGTCGCTTGGTAGCGGTAGGTGTGGGGAGCTTACAGAGAGTTCTACACCTGAGCGAAACACAGCTGGCTCCATCCAGTTTAATACAGTCATGTACATGTGTGATATAGCCTAGACAGGTGCAGCTCGGTGCAGCAACTGTTAGTGATACGGTTGGGATTAAACATCATATCAAGCTTAAAATCAAATTATCAAATTACAATGCATTGTCGATATAACGCTGCTCTATATAACTCGTTATTCAATATGACGCTGGTCTATCAGGTCCCCTAGTTAATCATTTCTATTATTCTCTATAATTTAACGCAGGACTGATCGATATCAGGCCGCTCGGATGAAAAATATGTTGATAAATATAACGCATGTTGTATGCCTGCCCTGTATTATATCAATAACCTCCGGAATTGTCACTTTGTAGCTGTTAGGGATCATTGTATACTTTGTATATTCGCTATTCACACCAGACATACGTCAGAGTCTGTATAGAATATGATTTATTTACAAAGGTGGTATACATATTAGAATGTCACTCACTTATGTAATTAAGTAAAATGTTGGAGAATCATATATAAGAACATATATCATATATGTTTAAGTATATACATATACTGTATAACATATATATATGGATTATTGAAATCTATTAATTTGTAGAATGATCTACATAACCCGATGATAATCTCACGAGGAAACTTGTAGACTTAGAACTTCATGATAGGGCAATATCGGAAAACACTATCCGTCTATACGTGAGGCACTTCACAAATCGACGGCTACCAGATCTACTTGTAGCAAAGCCGTACACCTGAACCGAACGAGAAGCGGCTGGCTCAATCCAGTTTAATCTAGTCATGTACATATATGCGCGCTATAGCCTTGACAGGTGTTAATTATATATGAAAACACTCCTAAGGGCAACCGCAGTGATGTGTAAACCTGCTAAATTTAAACGTGGTTTCTGTGCATTACAAAAATGCATCAACGAGCTGGGCAACAACCTCTGTATTAAACATACCTGCCATTATTGGAAAACCTAAACGCCTTGCATCAGACATTTTACCGCAAATTCTATATAATAATACTTGGCTGGCATCAATGGCCTTGCTTGTGCTTTAAATCGATAGAAGTTTGCACAATACAAGGATCATACGCCGCTTTAGAAGTTAACCCCACGAGAGATCATACCGATCTTTATAATCAACCACAATTAATGCGCATTCAATCAATTATGTTCAATAAAATTATTCATAATCGCCTAACAATATCAATCTTCGCTTTAATATGGGAACACCTACCTGACTCGAGTTGCTATCGCCGAGGAATATGATTGTTTTCCTTTGATGGGATACTGAGACAGCAGAACTAGTGGTTTCAATATCGTGGATACACCCGTTTCGGGTCTCAGATGATCTGCAATAGGAGCTGTCGATCCTTCGGCCTGCAGCTCGGTTATATGCGAGCTGATCGATTGATCAGAAATACTTTCGCCGCTCACGTGCGCTAGCGATTTGCGTTTACCCAGCGTAGTGTAACCCAGTGTACCACGGCGATGTGTTACACATAGTAACGCGGTTAACCCTCCTCAGTGTAAATACCAGATCAGCTGATCGCCGCAACAAAGAGAACGAGCTGCAGATGCGCGAGTTACTACGTCTACTCTCCACACTCGCTGGTGTCAGTGACCTGCGCAGTTACAGCGAGTGCGGCATGTACATGTACGATGTAACTGCGCGTCAAACGCATCTGTGCTTGGTAACTTATCGCACTGTACTACTTACATATATAAGATTAGTAGTAGTATAAGGCGGCGCATCGTATCAGCTAGGTTGGGGGTGGGGGGGGGGGGGTGACTAGTAATCACTGATGAAAGAGTGCGTATATGTGTCGTAATACATAGCATTAAACATTCATCAAAAATAGATATACATGTACAAGATGTTTATCTAAGCGCTGCGGTAATATAAACCAGATACATGTTATATCTAATTACATTAGACACGCTATAATCTTTTTTTTTATTGTATTTAACTACGCAGAAATTTATAACTTAAATGGTCTTCTATTTGTACGTGGGCCTCCCTTATCCCCTTACTCCTTTTCTGTCCGTCGCTCTCTATAACACGAGTCAAACGTTACCCTGAGATACATAACGACACGAGGAAAGTAACAACCACATATAACCACTCGAATTTTTAAACTAACTTTATTCTGAATGAAAAACATTTTAAGGAATGTCTGTTTTAAAAACACAAAGACATTTCATTAATTAAATGAATAAAATAAAGTCAATGATCAGCGGAGGCCGCCATTGCAACTGAAACCTCCGCCGGTGGGGCATCTTGTATAGCTGGGGGCGTGGCGACATGATTTATATATCGTGTATCCCCTGTGGTACCAGCGAGCAGCAGCTCCGCCAGATGCGTGCATCCCACATCGTGCAGAGCTTCACAGAATAGCGAGAAGTACCTATCCGGTCCTTTAGTGATGTTCATCACCATCTCGCCGATCTGTTCGTACCGCCGGCAGTGCTCCTCCTGCAGAAACTCCGCCTCCAGACAGACAAGGACACGCCCCTTCTCCAGCGCCGGTATCAGGCGGGTCAGCTGTGATTGGCTGATGCCCTCCGATAACTCCTTCCGGTAGTACAGCAGCGTGTCCACGTGGTCTCGTGTCATGATCTTCCAATCAAGGCCTGAAAGATGCACCTTAATAAAGGTCATCCATGTGGTTAAAGACTAACGACTTAGTAAAGGTCATTGTAGCCAACGATTGTGTCCTTATTGGCCCGGCTTATTGGTCGGATCAATTCATACGCTTAACGATCTCTTTTACGTTGCAAGTAAAAAAATAAAATGAAAATCGAAAATCTTGGTGACCAGTGTTGACAAGGCATAATCATGAAACAAAACACAGAAAATTGTATAAAATGTGTGTATATTGTGTTGAACAATAAAGTTTATCGTAAATGTTTGTGATTATTTTTTAACATGTATGTGTTTTTGTTTATGTCGTAAGTTGTCCAGTGTTTGTCACGGCGTGGTTGCCGCACCACAATGTGAGTGACGCCGCTCGCGGTCACACCTGAGTGACCCGCACTGGTCAGATGTTACTCCCGGTGGATTGATGTAATTGGTCAGAGATCATCTTGTCTCTATCACGAGATTCCCCAAAGTAACCACCTAACTCGAACACCCTTGTTCGAAATTTAAATTACCATTAGTTAGCAAGAAGCCTCCGAACACTTTGCAGGTTGTATACTTTCGTCAATGATCGCACATTAATAAAGTATTCCGTAGAATAGAATATCTTTGACTCGTGTTATGTTGCCTAGAATAACTTAAACATATTGTTACCTAATCATCAGGAATAACAGCTAGCACTACATACCCTCTCTGTCCAGGAATTGCTTGTGATATTTGTGCGCCTCGAGAGTTGTGTTCTTCCTGAGAGCCTCCGCGAGGTGGCACAGCTCCACATCTGGCGACTCGAGCGCCTGGCAGAACTTCTTAAAGTTCCTGTTCGGTCCCTTGCTGAGACTGTCCAGCACATCACCCACCTGCGCATACCTGCAGAGATACACCTCTCTCTGAATAGTCAAGTACAATGTATACAAATTCACCGACGATAATTCAGTGCCATGTTTAGTTTGGATTCTGTACATATGTCAGGTATAACAGTATTGTAAACTCGACAGCTAGTACTCTGGACGTTTGGGTAACATCTTAAAACACACTAATTTACAAAAATGGGTTTAATAATGCCCAGGTTTCTCCTTTAAGTCTGACTGAGCCGTCTCGACATCTCAGCAATATATAAGTTCACTATTGTTATTATTGATGTCGGGAGCCCTGCGTAATATGCATACTAGTTACATCAAGGGCATGTTCATCATCAGTATATAATTAGTCACAGATGCAGAGATATCTATATGTAAGTGCATTCCACCAATCAGGTGCCACGGCACCCATGTCCCATGTAACAGTAAGCAGCAGTAGAAAAGCCTTCGATAAAAAGGATGGTTAATGATGAACCTCCAGCGTTCCATTCGGATGTCACGGGTGCATACCTTGTCTTGTTTTCCTGCTGTATAAACCGCGCCTCCATGGCGGACAACACCCCGGCAGCTTGCAGCACCAGGATCAGCTGCTGAAGCTTGTGTTTGGGGATCTTCTCACAGATCTGCGGCTTTAATTTACGGATTATATCCAGGTGATCCTGAGTCATCATTGTCCCCTGAGCTGCGAACAATAGATTATCATCGTCAGTATCATTTTACTCATCAGCAGATTTTAGTTGCATGTTATACATACACATACTTGAGATCAACATAATGGGTGCCACGAACTGTCGTCGTCCGATGTTTATAATATTTGTAGAATGACTGACATTATCGTGATATTGACTACGAGTAGGCATTCAACTAGTAGTTATCACATCTGAGTGTATATTAAATCTTAAAAATGAAAAGCTACGCGAGTGTTTATTTTCACCTTGCAGTTGTCGATATTGTCGTATTGGATGCTCTCCTTGTTCTATTTTCTCACATATAATTGTCAGCGGTTTATCGCCTAAACTGCGCACCCCAGCCAGGAGCACATCATAGTAGTGCTCGGTGCCTTTCAGTATATAATCTAGGAGGACGCTGGCCTGGGTGTAGTCACTCCTGTTGGCGGTCACGGCGTCTCTGTCCATCTGGGTGAGAGCTCCCTCACTCGCCAGGTACGTCATCAGTCTGCTCATCTTCATCCCGTCCATCTGAGTACAGATATCCGGCTTCCACTTCAGTAACAAGTCCCTGTGCTCCCGTGATACAAACTCGCAGGATTTACCTGGAATATAGGAATTAAATTATACATAAATAATATCAATCAAGTCTCTGTGCACCCGTGTTATAAACATGCAGGGTTTAACTGGAATATCAAAATCAAATTATACATCAATTATATCAATCAAGTCTATGTGCTCCCGTATTATAAACATGCATGATTTACCTGGAATATAGGAATTAAATTATTGACAATTTATATCAGCCGCATTCATGTGCTCCCGTGTTCTTTACATGCAAATTTTTCCTCTTATATTTATCAATTATAAACACATTATTTTGTACATATCCCTGTGACCCGTGTTAAAAATATACATGATTCACATTTTAAATTTAGTACACGTTCTATCACTTATTACATACCAGTAAATGGTGTCTCTACAAGTTTAACTGGCTTCGCGTGGATTTTCGTTCCCGTTCGAAAGCTGTCTGCAAACAACCCTAAGCCAATGTCCTCCTGCTCTAAAGCTTTACAGAAGTCGTTGAACTTCTCTTGGGAGCCCCTGGATATAAGATCTACCAGGTAGCTTGCCTTCTCATACTGTAGTCTCTGTGAAGTGATGCTGTCCAGCGAAATGGGTGACAGGACCTTGTAATATTATTATGTTAGTTATTATCATCTTCATTAGTCGACATTCATAAAAAAGCGCATGTACGTTGGTAAGATGTTCAAAGTTGTGTTGCAATAATTATCATTAATTGATTCATGCATTACAATTTCTGTAGCGCTTTAACTATGGTCAGAATTTTAAAGAGGGGTAATATGAGATTGGCATGATTATATTTATGTATCAAAGTTATGTTTGTACCTTGTACTTGAGCAGGAGATCCAGCAAGGGCAGCAGCAGGTCCTCGTGTAACTGCTGACAGAAAGCGGGCTTGTTTTTCACCAGGTTCCTCCTGTGCGCGTCAGATAACAGAGACATGGTGGCTGTAAATATTCAGACTCGGTATGGGCGCTGTAATACACACGAATAATCACAGCATTCTCAGGGCACTCACGTTAACACATTCGGCTAGACTGTAAAATAAGTACTACAAGAGTATTTAATTTGTCACGATGTTAAAAACACCCACTTGTCCATTGTCCCCGGCCTTATATATGGTAAAACTACTCAAACATGGAATATTGATTATTTTATCATTACCATGTGTGTTACTCGTAATAGTAAAGTAATTATATATGTCAAGGGTAGCACTTAAATATATACATAGTTTCGTAATCTATCGATCACAATAATGTGTGAAAAGAATATGGCTAGCTTATATATATAATTCCTACGATATAACTATGAATACTGTGATTCTTAGGACTCACGTCGACTTTATGACTATGCTTTACACACCTACATAGAGGAAGTGTTATACGTACATGTATATACTTGTACTACAGCTTCGTTCAAACTACCATTATACGTGTTCATACCTTTCAAATCATCTCTTCATGTCCTGTTTGTTGTGATCACGATACTTTAAATCACGCTCTCAGCATGATTTAGGCCGACAACGTGGAGGTTTGCCAGTGTATTCTCACAATTTGCGCGATAGATTATCAAACCCTGACCCTGTGCAGCAGGATTTACCGTACGAGTGCATATAACCATGCTGCGTCGTTATAACCACCCCACCTAACGCGCATGCGCTGAGCAGCTCGTCAGCCGGAAACAGGAATGCGCGCGAAAATAAGTATTTACACAACTGAGCGTACGCACATCCATTATGTCCATTGTAGCCGAGCTAGGGTGTGCATTCATAGATTAAAGCTCATTTAACAGGGTCGCTCTTATTCCGCAAATAGTAAGCACGCGCAAGCATAATTAGTCTGTCGTTTTATTTGATGTGGTAACTAGTAGTTGGTTCGTCTCGGTTACAGTTGACATTCGCTCTAACAAACAAGCTACTTGATTTCAGCTTGACTATTTAATGATAGCCGCTAGATAATATGTCTCGGCATATAACCAATTGTCATAACATCAATAACACTATATAGATACATACGACATAAGGGCGACGTAAACGTTTATTCTGGAACACCGTCGAATGTTTCGGTCAAAGCCCGGTGCGAAAATTTAATTTATTTGGTTTTTGATAATAAGATAAATATAAGATATGCAGGTTGAATCTACTGGTCACCAAAGTGTGACCGATTATAATCAGTGACCTTTCGTGACCTTTCCGCTGCGCTGCTGAGAACTGCTCGGTTGACACCTCCGCTCATACACTTTTACTTTATGTGTCTACATAGTTCTGAAGTCGTTTGCGGAACAAGCACGGATTTGTGCCGAATGAGGAACTTTACTTAATTATGCAACATATTTATGGACGTAATGAGATTCAATACTTCAGATATACAAACACAATTTGTCTGGCTACCCTCAAGACTGACGTTTTATTAGGTACATGGCATACACTCGAGATATCTGAACTGAAGTCATGTTATTAAAATTACTCCTTCGGATTAAATGAATGTGTATTTTTATGGTGCATGCCTATAAATGGGTGTATACAAAAACATAAACCGAATGCTTGATATGTAGGCTAATGCACATTTCACCCCTAATTAACTACCATGCCCAAAATTCTAAAATGCATATTTCAATTAAACTTTTCAATCTTAAGATACGCCAACCTGTGACAAGTTCACGACATACTACTGAGTTGGGCAGATTCCTCCAAAAAAACTTTCTGAGATGTGAGTAAGCATTCCTGATTCATCATCATACCTGCTGTACCTGAATAAATAAATACGATTGAATCAAAAGTATTGAATAGACTCCAAAATGTCACTTGATCATGCTATGCCTCCAAATCGATCAAACCTTTATTTTAGACTATTTGATTTCGGGTTAGTTAATTAGGTGTTCGGTTTTGGGGTTGTCGGTAGTTGTGCTTACTTGTAGCCTTTGAACAGATGAAGAAGTCCATCTGCCATCCTGACAGCAGCCTCCGTGTTTGGGGTCAGTCCTGGGAAACCCTCAGTAATTGTCTGTCCGAGAGGGTTAACAAGCTCCATCTCATTCTCATCAAACATCCAGTATTCGTTTTTCTATGTAACAGAGAAGACAACTTGCATATACTATATTTCTAAACTTGTAATTTTTTTGCTTATTTTTTTAAGTGGCAGGCGGATTATTTTATGCCGCTACCTAAATTGGAGAGAGCGGTACTACTATGTTTTTTACTTTTGATAATTTGGTCCATTCCTGAGCCGGGTACGTTTAAGCCTGAGAAACAGTAATACATAACCCACTGTGGCCTTACCTTGAGGAGCACAATGTCACCTTGCCTCCCCACGAACGCGGCCTGTGGTGTTCTGGGATAATGTGCACGCATGCGCTTTCTCTCGATCAGGTTGTATCCTCTGTACTTCAGCACAACTCTACCTGAATTTATAGTGATTGTACAATTGCTATTTATGTACAAGTCGTGCAGCACTTCTATAGGAATATGATTAGGTATCAGTGCGTATAAGTCCTAGAATTCTTCATCATTATGCCAGGAATCGCGGTGCGCTGTTCCAATAAAACATGGCAATAAACATATACAGCTGTGTACAATTACGAAAACCATGTTCTTGGAATTAAAACAATCCAACTTAATTTCTTAATCATGAACGCGGCTGTATGTAGTGTGATTGATCATTAATTCATTGTATATCTTATCAATCATAATATCATACGATAAACCCGGGTTAAATGAACCGACTGAACCAAATTATATATATCAGGGGATTAACAATATTATATATATCAGGGGATTAACGACATGTTTCACCTTTGAAGAAGTATGTGAATCCGGTTCGCGAGGAATGAGCAGCTGCTCCCACATAGGATGGTAAGTTACCATAGTAGTATTTCGCCAGTTTAGGGAACCCCGGGTCTACTCCAACTGGGCTTACTCGCCACAACCATTTACCTCGGAGCATGAACACTCTGCCAGCCGGCCCCGGTACTGAAACATTTATGGTAAGTTTAACAGAGAGCATAAAAACACGTGATCTTGCAATTGCAACCATCGGTTTTGGACTTTGTATTTGATGGATTATATTAATTGATATTGTACCTTGAAAAGCAGCATCAAATTTAGTACGGCAGATATCAGGCGGGAGATTCCCGGGTCTTGTTTCTTCAACAGAATTTCCGTCTCCCTCTTTGGACCTTTCAGGTTCGGTGTTTTGCTGCTCCTGTCCAGAACCTTACAAACATAAATACAGTGTGCAATATTGTAGCTTCATAATACATTCTTCCGATGTACCTTTTAATGCATTTTTAGAATCGATAAAATTATACTATATGACGACGAGTATATGCCCACGATCAATAAACATCTAGATATAATTAAAAAAATTCCGGAAACCAACCATATAGCTCCTGTATTTGTTTAATGTCGCTGTGGGACAGTTGGAACTCAGGATCGTAGCCTTGGTAGTAGGGAGACATGGCTGCGCCTGGGACAGCACTGTGACTCAGCCCTAGCACGTGTCCAATCACGTGGGCAGCAGCCATGATCAGATTGGTCCCTTCATAGGAGTTCAGCGTCCATGATTCGTTGTCATCCAGCTTTATCAGGCCCTTCTCCACAGGGTCATGTATGATGTCTGCTGATTTAGAATGAATTTGTTATCAGGGAAGTCACGCATGGCATTTCAGTACCTATATCTCTCGATAGAATAAATGTATTGAAATTATATGCAACATTCATTAATTACTGGATGATTTTGACTTTGATACAAAAACAATCGTGACATCCACATCCGCTCCTTGTGCCGATGTCCTGACAAAGCTCAAACTGCTGACATTTTCCCAGAGATTAAACGCTTGATGAAACGCATTCCTGCAGAACACATTTATAAATGTTGCACTAAGAAGACAATCTGTACTTTTTCTAGTGACGTAAACAAAGGTACTTAATTATACTCTTGAGCCTTCAAATCCAGTCTGTTGTACAATTTAGCAATCCTCCACGACAAGTTTTTATTTAACCATGTTTGTCCTATTCGAAAAAGTCATACATTTATAAGATTAAACGACTCTTTCAATTTTCCTATATTAAAAATTTACTGCTAAACGCATGCCATTCACATATTCCATCCTTAATCTCACCGCGATTTTGGTCGGCATCTGAAATCGTGCATCTGGATGATCCCAGTTTCCTTCGGGTCGCCTGATCGATGGCTCCTGTGATATTCAGATTGTAAGCTTGCTGGAAACGGCTGTAAAGATATATTCACTACTTTTGTGGTTGTCATAATCAAGATATATATTATATATATGCGGTAAATATTACTACTTTAGTGCACGTATCATCGGAGACCGATTATTCGATGTTTAGAGTGAATATATACCGCAATGCTTTCCTTCTCGTAACAGAGCTATGCCATGGCGCTGCATCAAGATAACCATAGGTTTGTAGGAATTCCTGAAATCAGGATATATTAAGCATCTCAGAAGCAGATTCTGTAATTTGACCCGTTAAGCTGGCCCCTGTTTATTTAAGTTTTATCGGGATTATTACATTTACTTACCGATATGTCGGGTCGTCTGTATCCAGGGCTTCTCATTGCCCACGAGAATGTCTTGACCACGTGGTGTGGCCTCGTGTCATTGTCCCTGTTGAGGGTGTGACACGGGGCGAAGCAAAAACAGACAAAACCAATCAGAAGCAAGTGAGCGAGTGAAGGCAGCTGTGATTTGAACATCTTTACACATCTGAATGATGAATGCTGCATGCCGTGTCTGTAACATTAGGGCGTATTCTGTGCCGCAACCACATCCTTGAGATCGATATGGCACGAGATTCACAAAAACATCAACATATGCGGTAGATGTAATGGCGTAGTTTATCGCATACGTTTTGTCCAGTAGAGCGTAAGATATTACAAATAAAACTGATACTACTATGTCTTCTGCCACAAGTAGTAACGGTGTAGGATAATTATGTATCGCGCATTGTTCTGCTGTATTTCTTCTTTTCCCCGCCAGTTAGAATTTCCAGAAGAAGAAATCGTTGAAGGCCCGTGTTGCCGACATCACGGGCGAGTCAACGTCGAATACAGAAGTATTAGGGGGAAGCAATAGCGCGTGACATAGGCCTGGACTGCCTCCTCGGGATCAGGTGTCTCTCCCTTGTAATTCCCCTCTTAAACATTTAAACGATGGGGAAAGAGCACGTCACGTGATGTGTTAGAATTGTCACGTGACACCGCCAGCGGATACAGAACCCGGATGTGCTGCGCGTGTTATTATTGTTGACAGAGTGTAACCGAGGCCCGGGAATATAGTTCACCGCTAGCTCTCACAAGACACACAGCGATATCACAGTGAATACTCTATACTCTACGTCTCGGCGCGCCATTCCCTAAGTACTGTATATACATATACATGTAATTATATAGTAACTTGTTACAGTAAATCACAAGTGCCCCACCTGAGTCTGACTAAACATTGCGCATGGAGGGGACGGAGGACAGAATGCCTGGGAAGATGGGAGCCTTGTTTCATGTGTCATGTGGATGTCTACTGGCGGTACGTAACAATGTACACACGGAATATATAATTTTATATATAAATATATATATAAATACGGTCCTGGTAACGTTTCATTGTGACTATGATATGATTAGGCTATATTTAATAGATTGAACTACGCGCATTATAATCAGTTTCATTTTGTTAAGTAAGCTGCTATATATGTCGGGCACGTCCGGATTGAAACATGATGAAGGAAGTATCTAGGTAACATGTCCACATGTATGTGTTGTAAACGAAGGGAAGTTGGCTTGGTTAAGCTTGTCCATATTTGTGTGTTAATTCGTGGCATATTGCTTCTATAGTATAATTGGGACTCTCTCTTAAACCCAGTCGCGATGGTTGGCATGCCCTCTTTTTCAGAATTAAAAAACCTGCCGCAGTCCCGATTTCGAGCAAAAAACGCCGTAAAATGGTAAAAAAAGGCCTCGCACCCTACTTGTCGAAAAAAATTCACAAAAAAAACCCGCCGTTCCGCATGATTCATTTCAGAAAGAAAAAAATGCCACACAATGTCTCTGCCTAATAAAAATAACCCCCATTTCAAGCAAATTAAGCTTGAGAAACCAATCATTAATTTTACGCAGCCTAATGCTTTTTAATATATAAACATATTAAAAGCATATATTGATGCATTTTCTTGTTTTTGCAGCTTGTGTGTGTCTGGGTCGCCATGACACCGCGAGATTTAGAGGCGGAGATGTCACATTTTGATTCCGTTCTCCGCTCCGGAGTAGAAAAGGTACAAACCCGCCCACGTGGTGCGTCCAAAATCTTAGATCACCTCTACCTAGGTGGGTGCGAGGAAGCCAAAAACGTAGCACTATTAAAGGAAATCGGAATAACCCATGCAATCAACATGGCTGAAAGTGACTGCGCGACTTTCAAATCGTCATATCCCGCTGAAATGACGTATTCAGGATTTCAAGCAGAGGATCGACTAGGATATGACGTCATGCAGCATCTCGATGACGTTTATCGTGCAGTTGAAGATGCTAGATTGAGCGGGGGGAAAGTGTTTATACACTGCCTGGTGGGAATGAACAGAAGCGCCGCCCTGGTGGTCGCTTACATAATGAAATACCAAGGCCTTGGTGCAGTAGAAGCAGCATTAGTAGTACAAGAAGCACGTGGTCTTATCCTTACTAATCCCACATTTCGAAAACAACTACTTATTTTGGGTGATTGATAATTCGACAAAATAACACCATGTATAAAAGCTTTCAAGTTATCGTTTTACAATAGCTATGTTTGTCTCACTTTATCTCTTCATTCATTTTATAAAGCAGTTGACAATTGGCAATATAACTTGTTATTTACTTATTTTACAAATTTTCTCCATATATCACCCATGACCGGAGGATATTATCCATACAGGGAGTGAGGGATGACGCCACCAGTAACACCTGGTGAGTAATGTGCAAATAATACTTTGCCTTGAGGGGTCAAAACTTACTATTCTGCATCGCAAATTACTAGATGCGTTTATTCTCCTGTTAGAATGAATTTCTGGCTAAAATATATGGTAGTGCAGTTAGGTACGACAGACATTTCCTCTCTAATTTCGGCGAACACATGTTATTTTAGAATACTCCTGAGGTATTTTAGCCTGTCGTATTTCCTGCTAAGAAAGCATGGCCTGTTGTAAGGTAATGAGCTATGACGTAGATTGCCCAGTTACTCAAGGCCCCCTGGTATATCAGGTCATGGCGGATTGCCTCAATTACGTCATCAGTTGTTGTTGTAAATAAATTCAATTACACCTGATTGACCGTCAGACGCGGCCATGGATCTCGCAGCGGAGTCACCTTGTTAATCTATCAGCCGATCAAATCATCGATAATATTATGAAGGGAACGGTTCATTTGGAACACTATCGGAAAATTGATTAGCACCATTATAAAAGAGTGTATTAGCACCGTTGTAAAATCTATCCCTGTGAGACAACATAGACTTAATCAAATCATTAATACTCAGGCTTGGCATACCCTCCTCTTTTAGTCCATTGTTTATCTACTAGAGGATACTGTGCAATACCTGCCCTTGTCACATTGGTGTATACACACACCCATCATGGCTTTCTATTTGAATAAATACGCATTTTATTTCGTCAGTGATATTCAAATACAAATAATACCCGAGGTCTTGGAATATTTTGTAAAAAAATACCCCGGAAATAGTCATAATGTGCTTTTTTAATCCCCTCCTTCAGCCTGTCCACAACGACAAGCGTTATATGACAGACTACATAATCACCTTCCACAGGTACTATTTCCTCAGTTTATATTATGTAGATATTTTCAAACAAAGTTATTGGCTACATCAAATATCTTCTCTTTATTCATTCGGTCTTGAAATGAATTGATACACACATCATTACTAACAGTTGTGGCAAACACTGCAAACCAGTTTACAATAAAATGAATAACATTAAACATACAATACGGCAGTAACATACTTAATGTTAGGTAATCTAAGTAAACAATATGATACATTTAATCATTTTATTATAATTATTAGTTTCTGCTGATAAATAACAAGGAATACATTATGTTTTATCACAAAATATACAGCCAATAGTCACACCTGCCAAACTAGATTCACTTGTAATATTAAGTATATATAATTAGGTAAACATGACATATTTCCAGTTTAATCTTACTTGGTCAGGTATCATTCTAACGCCTAATCGACGCAACACTACTTTGCGTGTCATCCTGCATGTTTCTGCAGGGCATGACGAGAAAAAAGGCCTTCCTGAACATGGTGCCCGAAAAACAGTAGACAAAGAAATTGAGGGCACTGTTGGAGAATTTCAGATGCATTATTACACTGTAAGCTAAAGTGGTCCTGGCTAAATCATGCAAAGGCTGATTCATACCACTCCAGATTGACAATCCAACGTTGAAGATTCTGATGGGAAGCATGGTCACCAGAAAGAGAAGCCCAATACATGAGAGCATGATAACGGTGGTTCTATTCATGTTATCATCTTTCTTAACATTCATTTCCTGCCTCTTTCTAGCATTAATCATTAATTTGGTGACAATCACGATATTTCCAGCAATAATGGCAAAGCAGGGCAGGAGCATTGTCCCCCATAGGTCAACCCAGAAATACACCGTTTGAAATACTTCATAGATACCACGACCCCACATGCAATTCAATTTATCGTACTCTATAGCACTAGGTCGAACGAAATTCCCAGGAATGGTAAAAGCGAATACCGCAAATACAAGAATTGTTGCCAAGGTACAGATCTTAAACATTCTCTCCTTGGTCAGCCATTGATTAATTTTTAGCGGAAAGCAAACAGCCACAGTCCGCTCAAGTGTAGCGATAGTAATAAACATTGATGATAAGGGAATGGAAACAAACGTCAGGTACCTGAATAAGCCACAGACTGCACTTGACCCGTATCCATTGACGTAAATATCTAACCCGTTGTTCACCCAATGCAGCATATAGGTGAAGCAAAGCACAAAGTTATCTGCCACCGCCAGAAATATCAATACAACGCTTGTGCTACTGTTTTTAAAATGTCTACTGCTGAGAACAATGATAGAGAGAACGTTGCCAATGACCCCGATGGTGATAATTACAGGGGGGACATACGTATCCAGGATTGTACTTAGACGATATTCAATGAACTTGCTAAATATACAACTAAGACAATAGAATACATTCTCCGAATTTGGCTGTTGAGTGACGTCTAGGACATCTTGTGAGGTTGTGCTTATGATATCCTCTTCAAAAACAGTGCTCATATTTAGTTCCATTATCCCGTCTAAAATATTAAAATAATAATTTCTCAATAATGAATTTATATTCAATGATTTGATGAAAGAAAAGTAGTAGCATGCATTAATTTGAGACGTTACCTTATATAGTAATATTTTAGATTTTTCTTTAACCAATGATTTGCAATCAGAGCTGCAGTGGGAATAGGCTGAAATCAGAAATCAGAAAATCTGGATCATGCTTTAAGGGATATAGAAATGCCTAGAAGATTAATTCATATATTCTTGCTCAAACTTAAAAGGTGTGATTAATTGAAAATATCATCACTTATGCAAAGGCCTTGATATCATCTTGGTAATTCATAAATTATTGATTCATTTTCAAACAGCTGGCATCCATGCAGTTCTTGAAGGATTTATTTTTTGAATCTTTCTATCTTAGAAAGTCATTACTGTGCGGTTTAAATGAGTTAGAGACAGAGCACGGTGTTAATGAATGGATTACTGCTTGTAACAGGGGTAACAACTGTTCACCTTCAGCTTTCCGATCAACGAGCTACGTGGCAGCAGTTAATTTTAGCCAGCATATTTTTACATTTGGCGACCAAATTAAAATAGAACAACTACAAATGTGATTACCTTAATCTAGCTGCTTATAATCCACAGAGAAGGTCTGCACCATGTCAGGACGGATGTCGGGTCCACACATACAGGCTGCTCTGACGTATGTGCTGGTCTCAGCGGGGCTTATATACAAGAGCGGCGCCATTTCTTTCTTCCTTGGCATTAACCTCACACGAGATATGAAAATTTTACATCAGACATCATGTAAGAAATCATAGACATTCTTGAAAAATCTCTATATCATAACTATATCATATTCGTGTTAGATGAACAAATAACCAAAGCAAACGTCTCGCTTTAAAACAAAAATGGCTCTTGCTCCGTCTTGCCAGACACCTGCTCCTGTAATAAGGAGAAAGCAAAGATGCTCAAACAGGCAGTACGCAAATACGTCATGAAAACTACGCACGATGACGACGCAGATTTGGGGAAGATGACTCGAAATATGTTTAAACTTGCTGATGTCATGAAATAAGAACAGCATGTTTGTGAGGTATAGGATCTAAGCATCACGTAGTCCAGGGCTTGGTACCTCAGGTGGTAGTCCTCGGGGCACGAATGTGAGAATACAATACAGGACATTGATCTGTCAATCATCACCATAATAAACACACAATCGTCTGCATAACAAACACGCTGATATATGTGTAATACAGAAAAACAATAGATCTAAAGGTCATCCAACTTCCATATAACGTCCACATAACGACCAAATCACGTCCATGTAACAGTATGTAAATTCTGTTAAAACCAATAATCTACAAGTATTTACAACTTTGTAGATGCAGCTTATCTCCGAACTGAGACAAAACAATAAATTGTTCATATTACAGAGTCAATCCGCTCTTGATTTTACTAATTTTCTCCATATATTACCCATGACCGGAGGATATTATCAATACAGATGAAGGAATGACGCCACCAGTAAGACTTGGTGAATAATTTGTCTACCTGTAAATAATACTTTGTCTTGATAGGAGGCCAAAACCTAGTTTTTGCCGGCGCGAATTCCAAGACGCCTTTATTCTCCTGTTAGAATGGATTTCTGGCTAATACAAATGATTCATACATTAGTGGTAGAAGAATGAGATGGTTGTTCTCTAAGTCCGGCGTAAAAAGAAGACACATGAAAGATGCTGGTTTTGCATCTTTTTGTCGTTTCGGATGACCCTGGGTAAAAGAGTAGATTGATCACCCACAGGTGAAAGGAGTTGTACTCTTGTCACATGCCAGGTCAGACATCTGAGGTAAGTACAACATCAAAGGTAAGTAATGACTCAAGGTTGATTAAACAATAGCTGGGCCCACCAATATGCAAGTAGCCCAGCCTGCCTCCCCTTTGAAATTGTAAATGGTTTTAATATGTCAATTAACTGGCTAATCCAGGGGGAAGGATTAGTGCGGCACATGATTACTGCACATGTTTGTCCTTCCCAAAGCTTGCCAAGTGCGGTTAAAAAAGAAATGTTTGTTGTCAAAAGTTGATGAATTCAGAAGTAGTATGATGTATGAAGAGTCGAGACATATTAATCAGTCTTCCATTAAAAAAGTGTTTAGGAGAAAGGTTACTTAAAACGTAATTGTGCTTGGTTTTGTCTTACCTGGAGGGATTAACTGACATGGGTCAGGTTCACTTTGATCCCTTAGGTTGGGTATGTCGAGACAGTATATCAATATTAATCATCATTAAATATGAACCTAGTCTCCGTCCATGTTTTAATATTATTGTATGGTACTAATTTAATCTGTTACTTGATTCTCCCGAACCGTTTTTTTACTCCCGATGTCACAAATCTCCAGCACAACTCTGTTTCTAAGACAGTAATCATATTCTTACCGATATCAAGGGTGAAATTGTTAGTTACGATGATTGTTCTAGGTAGATTTAGTTTGGCTCTCAGCACAGTGTACACGATTG
Organism: Armandia brevis; assembly: GCA_035585475.1. Classification (NCBI taxonomy): domain Eukaryota; kingdom Metazoa; phylum Annelida; class Polychaeta; family Opheliidae; genus Armandia; species Armandia brevis. The sequence continues at coordinate 4,652 of JAXGGS010061102.1, read as the reverse complement.
CCATGGTAACTGTAGCTGTTGATTGCCAGTTGTGGACGCGGTACGTTGACGTGCTGAGTTTGTCGAGTGTGAGGAGCGGAGCGGGGACTGGAACCACCAAACCAGCGTGAAGTCCGTGCATCTGCTGGTCACACGGGCGAACCGAGTGTGTGGCGGCCGGGCCGAGCTGAAATCACAGCCCGGTTGGCAGGAGGTGGCGGAGAAGCAGGAACCATGTGGACAGGGGGGGATTTCCTCCTCAGCGAGTTCGCGACCTGAATCCGTTGATATAACACTGAAGATGAACCAACATTTTATACTGAACGTCACTTTCATCGAGTTCAAGTTGTCGGTGTCTAGAGCTTACTGTTCTCAGGAAGCAGTTCTAATTCACCTGCCGGACTTGAGGTTTCAAATCACAAATGTTTATTTAATTTCACTGATAAGGCTGCGCAAAATTATTGATTAGTTTCTCAAGTTTTTTTTTGCTTGAGAGGAGGGTGCGGGCGGCAGGCTTTTTTTTCCACCAGGGTCGGTGCGGCAGGTTTTTTTTATTTATGAAGAGGAGGGGGCGGCAGTTTTCTTTTTAATTCTGATAAAGAGGGGGGGGGGGTGTTGCAGGGGGTCTCAGGCCCATGTGGGCGCGCCTGAGAAACTATTTAATAATTTTATGCAGCCTAAGCAGTTAAATACATGCAAGCGAGGAATGACATTAACACACTGTTTTAATCAATACATAGAATAATGTTATAGATTAAGATAAGCGCAATTCGATTTATATAAATGTGGATCAATCTAAACCGGGTTTTTTTTACTTCATCAAGATAATCTATGTAGTATCAGCTCGAATTTGGAGAAGGGTCAAACATTGAATTTTATTTTTGAAATACGTTTCTTAGATACCCCTATAATATTGCATTCAGAATGTTGGTGAAAAGATACTGCGACTGGCTGTCTCCGTGGAGCATCACGGCTCACTGGTAGGTCTCTCTGAACACGTGGGTACTGAATAGGTACACTACTCACCACCTAGCCGTGCGCTACTTCCGCCACACGCGCACAGGCGGCCATTTTAGGTTCGTACACCAGGCGCATGACGCCGGAGACGGCAGGTGGGCGTTCCACCACTCCGGGTACACGGAGGAGGAGCACGTGACCAGTGACGTCACCGTGGACCCGGGATACGACAAGTTACCACCGCATCATCACGCGTCGTATCGATGGTGGCTGCTGCCGGCAGTGTCAAGTTGCTGATTCAGATGCATTTCCTCAGCAGAATCGCCTACACCGCCACGTATCGTGCGCCCGACATGCGATGTCTGCGGGTGGATTTTCACGATGGACCGACTGTGGCCAGTCCGGTTATCTCCACCGGCAACAAGACAGTAGTCCCCCACACAGAAGCGATAACTTATACAGACATGTCCTCGGCATTCATCGTACTGCTACACGTCGACTCGTTTGCGATTGATGACAACAGTTGTTACATGCGTCGATCCGTTGTTTACGTTGGATCTGGAGACCAGCATTCAGGAAAACTATAAAACTGTAGAATTCGACCCTGATGTGTATGATAGTGGCGGTATGATGTTGAAATTACCGAGCGGCGATTGCTGGCGAGCTATCTATTCGAGGACAATGTGCATGATAAAGCTGGTGTTTCCAGAGAAGACGCACTCCCTGGGGCGTCCTTTCTTCCGGCTTAACATTCTCGATTTAAACCTGGAATTTGCGAACATGGCAGAATGTCAGAACGGGGGGTTGCTGATCGACACGACCGAGGGAGACTTTCACTACTATAGGAGGAAGTTTCTGATTGACAGGGAGCCTCAGATGGAGATGTTGCGGAGGGTGTTACCGGAAAGTATGTTGGTTTGTCACAGGTACCTGACGGAGGACGAGTTTTTTCTGCCGCTCACCTCCTACACGGGCAGCCAGTCGTTCATTTACTTCGCCTTCTATGTCTACCAGGTGGCGCCACACGCCAATACCGCCAGGCTCAAGCTAGCCGTGCAGAGAAGCCGCTGTCAGGGCCTCGTGTTGTCGTGTGACAAACCCATACAGGCGTTGGAAAATACATTCGCAGCTGTACCCTACACAAGTGAGTTTTATTTATGGTCAGCTTGTGATCAAAATGCGGGCCAGGTAAAGAGGCCATATAGAATTTTATGTGAAAACATGCAATATAACAAGTATTTGATATACCGACCCTCTGCACGTCGATATTCGGAGCTTAAAACAAACTTTGCCTCCCCAGCGAAAGACTTTTCCTTCTGCTCAATAAAACAGTTACCAACGTGGGAGCTTTTTTCCGATATAGAATATATAAATCACCAAGCGCCTGGTTGTGTGCATATACAGCGTGGGCCTATGCTCAGGAACATTTACTACTATAACAAACACAGGTATCTCGCTATGAAGTTTGGGTTTGTATGCAAAGTCGATATTATCCGAGGTATACCGGAGTTCGTTTCTGGAGAGCTGGAAATTACGGACACATCAAGCCATTCCACAGAGACGGGATGTGATCATAATGCGGAACTGACTCAGGTATTCAACGGCACTGGAAGATTAAGACAAAATTGGGGAGATATCAAGTGTTCTACAGAAGAGAGAGAGTTTCAGTATTTTCAGGCTGTGGGTATTCGTTTCAACCCCCAGTGCAGTTTCTTTTCTGTGGTGGTCGATATTTCGCTGAATACGCTGTATGAACGTCCGCAAGCTTCTCTTGATCTCATGAAAATCTTTGTCCGTCAAACGAATTTCAGACAAGGGAGTTTTATGCATCAAGAGGAGTTTTTTCGATTGCAGAATTTGACTAAAGACAACTTGGTGTCTCATTTTTCTGTATCCGGACTGAATAGGAAATCTCCGTTACACTCGGGATGTCTCGCAGACGTGTCGAGATATTTCTATCTCGAGTTAGACAATAGTGTAGGCAAGTTAAAGAGAAAATGTTTCATGTTCTGCTACACATTCAATGATTCAAACGCAATTATTAGTCAAATTGGTACAATTTTTCTTGCGTAAACTGATCCTATACTCGGTCGTTCTATATATTCTGAGAACTGAATCTACCTCTCATTGTAGACAATAAATTAGCCACTTCAAAGGCTGAAGCAGTTGACACACATTGGGTTGAAACATATCAGGAAATTCCGAACCTTCCTTCACTTGAAATCTGCTTGCACTTCATGCTTGCACTTGGTATATAGGTTAATTAACGTTAAGGTGATTTCTCCTCAGCACTTATGGGACGATGGGAAACCGCAAAGTGTGACATATTGGATGAAACCAGTGTCAGTGATCTCCGCCTGGGTTTACACGTACGTGTCGGAGCTGCTGCCTTCCTCAGCCGATGACATGGGATTCATGAGCTATTTCTATAAATTGAGATTTGCAGGGTTTGGTAATCAAAAGTCAATGTACCTGATTTCATGTAGTTTTGTAACACGCATATGGTGCAGATGTGTTGGTTATATTAAAGTATATAATGATTCGAAGGTGTTCTGTATTCAATTACATCGAACGTATGAAGCATATATCATGCAAATATTAGCACACCAATCTTTGGTTACTATATAATTGATAAATCTACTATGCATTGCACCATTTTATTTCTATTTTCCTTAATTCAAGGTTTTGATATGGAATCTCGTCCATCGGAAGAATTTTTCGCATTTGTTATACGGACAAAATAGATTCAGGTCATTTCAAGTAGACACTGGTACTATAGCTGCAAGAATGGCCCGAGTCTCGCGAGATTTCGGTCGATCCTCGTGGAACCGACGTGTCAATCTGAGCCACGTGAGTCAACCTGAGCCGGGTAAGGAATGTGTGCTGGGGCTGATCAGCCCTGTAACTGGCGAGCTGGACTGGCTCTCTGTGAACTGTGATCACAAGTTCAACATGTCATGGCTTATCTGTCAGAAAGCAGGTGACGAGAAGAGCGATGTAAAACTAGTATACGCGTACGCTAGCGATTACATCCAGCGGTCGGCTTATATCTACACCAGAGGAATCAACGAGGGATACTCGGTGAGTGAAGCGTGTCATAGAACCACTGAGGCCGGACCGAGCGAGGTATCGTGCAGTGAACAGGAAACGTGGACCGTAGCTCCTGACTTGTTAAAAATAACTCACTATGGGTGTCAAAGTACTAACAGAAAGAAGGTGATTTTTTGTGAGCACTCGATAGACATGTCTGATGATGAACGAGACTTGCATCCTGAATACCTCACGCTGGACAGAGCTCTACTCAGTCGGCCGCGCTTGGCTTGCGAGAATCAAGGAGTAGTTGAAAAGGGTGTTTGCATTTCCCTGGGCCACATTCACAAGTACAACTATCAAGTTCCACACAGCTATGACGTGTTCTCGATTTTCAGGTTGCTCGGCAAGGAGAGTGAAATTACGCGGCTCGAGTTGAGGAATCCGGTGGCGCGCACCGAAATGAAGCCACCGATCATCTATTTCCGGTGCACAGACGGCCACCTAGTTACCGTGGTGAGATACTTGGACGGTGCTGCAGATTGCCCTGATGGCTCGGACGAGGCTGTGAAGGATACAGACTGCAGTAGTGAGCCGGAAGCTGGGTGTCCTGGCACCGCCTCTGTGACGGGGAGAGTCACTGCGCCCAGGGGGAGGACGGAGGCTGCGTGCCCTGGCACCGCCTC
>JAXGGS010061101.1:49250-59374 GCA_035585475.1 Armandia brevis | reverse complement strand
AGGTGGTGCGGGCGGGCGGCTTTTTTTCTTTTTTTTTCGGAAGGTTTTGGCCGTGCGGGCGGCCCGTTCTTTTTCTTCTTTTAAATCTAAAAAAAGAAAGGAAATGCGGGGGTGTTCCGGGTCATGCGGCGGCACATGAGAAACATTTTATTAAGTTTACATGGCCTTAGCGAAATTATATATAGATTATCATTATGTGTACATATGGCCAGAAGCATATGACCAAAAAATACCTTTTCCATATTCTATATCACGAACAGAATGGGGATGAAAAATAACTAATGAAATGATTGTGTTTTTCCTCTACTAGGCACAAGTGGTCCGCCAGGTACAGGAGGTCCACCGGGAACAGGTGGCCCCCCTGGGACAGGAGGTCCGCCAGGTACAGGAGGTCCACCAGGAACAGTTGGTCCCCCAGGGACAGGAGGTCCCCCAGGAACTGGAGGTCCACCGGGTACTGGAGGTCCCCCAGGAACTGGAGGTCCACCCGGAACGGGAGGCCCACCCGGAACGGGAGGTCCGCCAGGAACGGGAGGTCCGCCAGGAACGGGAGGTCCACCCGGGACAGGGGGCCCTCCAGGAACAGGTGGTCCACCAGGTACAGGAGGTCCGCCTGGTACAGGTGGCCCACCAGGGACAGGAGGTCCACCGGGAACTGGAGGTCCACCGGGTACTGGAGGTCCCCCAGGAACTGGAGGTCCACCAGGCACGGGAGGGCCACCCGGAACGGGAGGTCCTCCAGGAACAGGAGGACCACCAGGGACGGGGGGGCCACCAGGTACAGGAGGACCACCCGGTACAGCTGGTCCACCGGGAACAGGAGGCCCACCTGGAACCGGTGGTCCACCAGGTACAGGAGGACCACCTGGAACGGGAGGTCCACCCGGAACAGGAGGCCCGCCTGGAACTGGTGGGCCTCCGGGTACTGCAGGCCCTGATGGACCACCTGGTACAGGTGGTCCGCCAGGAACAGGAGGTCCACCGGGTACAGGAGGTCCACCGGGTACTGGGGGACCACCGGGCACAGGAGGCCCAGCAGGAACTGGTGGCCCGCCAGGAACAGGGGGTCCACAGGGACTGGAAGGACCACCAGGAACAGGAGGTCCCCCTGGCCTCAGAGGGCCCTCTGGTACAGGAGGTCCTCCAGGAACAGGGGGGCCTCCGGGACCTCAAGGCACAGTTGGCCCTCAGGGCACAGCTGGACCAAAGGGAGCTCAAGGCACAGCGGGTTTTCCTGGAACGACTGGACCCATGGGATATGCAGGGGCTACAGGCAGTCCTGGAGCAAACGGCAATGTTGGGGTACCGGGCTCAGCTGGACCCCAAGGGCCCCCGGGAACAGGCGGGGCACCCGGCACTTTTGTGTTCATAAATCCTGTTGGGTCACCCATGGGTCCCCCAGGAGTGATTGGCCCGCCAGGTGCACCTGGTATGTGGTACTTCTTTACAGTCAACAACTAATACATGGCAACAGATTTTAATGTATCTGTATTTGTTTATTTTACAAAACATGTATACAAGCCAAATAGTATTGAACGCGAGATTTCACATTGATACTTTCAAGGTTAATTCTATGATTATAAACAATTAATGAAGTTTATCCTCACAAATATTTTTTTGCAGCGCCTCCTATGGATTGCTCTGGATTCGCTGCGGCCACTGGTATCGAATCAACAACTTTTAATCTACTAGAACCTGGTCTGGATTGTAACATGTGGATGGAGTGCCAATACGTGCCATTCCTCGGTATATTTATACCCGTTCCTAAAGTTTGTCCAGTGGGAGAGCTCTTCAATAATGGAACGGGTCTTTGTACGCCTCCGACAGATTGTTTCTTATACTCAGTACTCGACCCGGTATTGTCCAGCGCGCGTTGTTGCAAGCGTTAGTTTAAGTATATATTTCTGTGAAATCGGATACTTCACTAAACGTATTTTGAGGGCTTAGGTCATCTCGATATAAATGTGAATTCATTCATTTATTTTCAGTCTTTTGGTATGGTGAAATAGACCAAGATTCAACTTCAATAGCGGAATTAGAAGTTTCAATCACAGCTGCTGCAGCGATGGCACAGCATGGTATCCCTGTCCAAGCTCCGCTTTTAACAGCTACGAAGACTCTTGGTGCTCTAACGGTATCGTGCAGCGTTCTTCTAGCTGTCTTTCTCATTGGAATAGTTTACGCCTATCGCTTGAGAAAAAAGATTCTGGACGTATCAACGACCAGCCCAAACTGTGTAGCGATTCACAGCTTTACTCTGGTAGAGGATACGCATGTACCAAGACGCTGATAAAGACATTAAACGTTTCTTGCATTTCAGTATAATCGTAGTATGTAATATTTATTTTGCATTAGCTATGAACTACTGGGGTTGATTCAATTGTATCAGACGTGTGAACGGTGTATTTAATGGGATTATGTAATCAACAGAACATGAATATCCAATAAACTACAATTTCGAGCGCAAAACTAAATTTTTATTATCACGAGTTTTATTATTCTAAATCCAGACGATCTACATGCACTGTATATATGCTTATACGTATAAAACTTGACAACAACATTATCCATGACATTTCCATTTTAATAACACACTTGATATAATGATACAGAAAACTGAGTGAATAATTACACGTTTGCCGCGCGTAAAGCGGCATATATTAACCTCTTAGGGCTTGAACACCATGGAAAAATCTTGTCTACTATCGTGTATGGCGCTAAGGGTTTTAGATTTGTTGATCAGCCGGCACGTATAGACGAAACCAAGAAGAAATATTGATGAGAGAACAGCTAATCCAACCGTTAGGAGACTGAGGGTCTGGGTAGATGAACCGACGTACAGCATTTTCGCCGGTTCCTGATAAAGAGCAGCGGGGTTGATACCTGGACAAATAAAAGTCACATAGTGATGGCGATGTGAATTTTGTCAGCTTCAAGATTATTGTTGATGCATTGAACTAATGTGAGTCGGGAGAAAGTTTGTATTTTTAATTGGGTTTCCATGTGCTCTGATTAAACTAAGCAGTCAGGAATAGGGAAGAGAGCTGAACAATACTTCATCTGCTACTTTACTGTTAACTTTTAATTCATTAATTTATGTAGACTTTTAGGCTGGATTTAACGAAACGGCTTACCGGCACAGCAAACACGAGGGGGTCCCCGACAACGGAAACATCGGCCCAGCGTAGGATTGTAGTAATAATTGTATACCCCAATAGAAGCTTGACAAGAACGAGTGCTGTAAACAAAGTTGGTCGATCCTAAAACTGGCTCACAGGCGAGAAAAGTTCTACAGTCCGGAGCAATGGCGTTGGCGGCTCCCGCTGAACATACAGTGCCTACAGGTGAATGATGTGAATTTAAACAATCAGTAAACAGCTTCATATATTACCTCGTCTTTCTAAACTCATGAACTTCCACAGTTACATACCTGCAGATGGCCGCGGAATATTTACGACCATTCCTTTCATTCCAGTTGCACCCTTTACTCCGAGCGGTCCTGGTGGACCACTGCCGCCCTTTACGCCCTTGGTGCCCTTGCTGCCAATCGACCCCTTTACACCTTTGGGTCCGCCCATACCCGGTGGGCCGACGGTTCCATCCAATCCAGGAGGGCCTCCAGTTCCTCGTGGACCACCTGTTCCATCTTGACCTGGTGGACCACCAGTTCCAGGAGGACCTCCAGTACCAGGCGGTCCAGCGGGACCTTGAGGACCCCCAGTTCCAGGAGGGCCGTTATTCCCTATAGGACCTCCAGTTCCAGGAGGACCACCGGTCCCGGGTGGTCCCCCAGTCCCGGGCGGTCCCCCTGTACCTGGTGGACCTCCTGTTCCTGGAGGACCCCCTGTGCCAGATGGGCCACCAGTTCCAGGTGGTCCAGAAGGACCACCAGTGCCAGGTGGGCCTCCTGTTCCAGGTGGGCCTCCCGTTCCTGGAGGACCTCCTGTTCCTGGGGGGCCTCCTGTTCCTGGGGGACCACCGGTACCAGGTGGACCAGTCGTTCCTGTTGGACCCACTGTTCCAGGAGGGCCGCCAGTTCCTGGGGGACCTCCTGTTCCAGGTGGACCGCCTGTGCCCGGAGGACCTCCTGTACCTGGAGGACCACCTGTTCCAGCAGGTCCTCCCGTCCCCGGTGGACCTCCTGTTCCGGGTGGACCACCTGTTCCGGGTGGACCTCCTGTTCCTGGGGGACCACCAGTTCCGGGTGGACCTCCTGTTCCAGGTGGACCACCGGTTCCAGGTGGGCCTCCTGTTCCGGGTGGACCTCCTGTTCCTGGTGGGCCTCCAGTTCCTGGGGGACCTCCTGTTCCTGGTGGACCTCCAGTTCCAGGTGGGCCTCCTGTTCCTGGGGGACCCGCTGTTCCAGGGGGTCCCCCAGTACCTGATGGTCCTGCGGTGCCCGATGGACCTCCTGTTCCAGGCGGTCCACCCGTTCCGGGGGGACCACCGGTTCCTGGTGGACCTCCGGTGCCGGGAGGCCCTGGTAAACCCGGTGGGCCGCCAGTTCCTATAGTGTGAGGAATATTGTTCTACAGATTTGATCTGTTTTTCAGTCGTCTATGAATTCGACTTAAAATTAATTAATCAAGTACCTGGAAAGGATGATTGACACAGAATGGCAGGAATTAGGAGCAAGATCACTCCCTTTGTTACCATTTTTGTATCTTCTAATTCTGTTGATAAAAATGTGACAATAGATGGTTAACGAAAACATAAATCCAGAAACTGGCTGAGAAAGTATCCTTCAATTTGTACATACCGTTTGGATTAGGAGTTCTAAGTTCACTTCACTTGTCAAAACATTATAATGTCCCAGAAAGCTCTGAAAGGGAAAACAGAACCCCCAAATTACTGAATATGCACATACCTAGGATAAGTAGAATTGGTAGATATGATTATTCCATGATATGATCATATTCAATAGCAAACAGAGATGCGAATAGTGCACAGGATTTTTATCTTGATTGGAATGCAGGTGTTACTGTTCGACAATTAATCGGTCGCTTTTTTTTCAAAATTCGGTTCAAGACAAACATATCTGTTCCTCAAAAGATGCAGATTGAAACTTGGGAACAAGTGAGATAAACATGTACATACCAAATAGAAGATGATTAATCCGAAAAGTTAGGAAATGAAAGAACGTTCAAATCATCTGAAATCAGGTCAAAATAGGTCAAGCCTTGGTTACCCATTGGTCAGGCGAATCATCACAGGTTGTCATTGAATGACAGTATGAGTGCAACGTCATCATGGGTTCGAGGATGGTAGACAATGAGTTTAATGCCACCGGCAATCTAAATATGACCGAAGTAATTACCCACGAAACAGACAAATCAGCAAAAGCAATATAAATGCATCCGAGCGCTGAGAGAGGCATTGAAGGGTCATTTAAATAGCGGTCATAAACACGGTACAAACCAAGCGCACAATTACAAGTACGACGTGAACTTACATCGGTGAACCGACACGCACCATAGTTTTAATTGTTTCAGACGGGGGTGTCACGTTTTGATCATTGTGCCTGGCTTGGCAAGCGATGTGTGATAAGTATGTCCGCCGGACTGACGAACAACACATCTCTCTGGTTAGGTATCAATGAAAGTACGGTCTTTCCTATCAAAGTCGTTATACATATACCGGTAGTTTCCTTCAAAACACCTCGTTTATCTGGTTATTGTTTAATTAATTGACGACTTACTGAGTGTGTAGGGTTTAGTATAAAGACCTGACAGGACTAGGCATTTTAACATGGGCAATATGTTTTAATATGCTATTTATAATACAATTCATAACATAGAAGTACAGGTTTATGGACATTTCAATGGCTCCTAAACGCACAAGCCATAAAATGATAGGCGTTTTGAAAGACTTTCTTCAAAAATGTTGATAATCCCATTCCACAAAATACAATTGTTGAGCTAATAAACTTGGCAATATTTTCAGTTCAACAGTTAGTGTAGATATCATAAATTAATCTGTGTATTTTGTAGGGACAATTGCATGTCTGTACAACTCTACTGCAATACATTACATACACAAGTACATGTAACTACATGTCCGAAGTAATCACTAATTTACAATCCAGAAAAACATATCAAAATATTGTTAAGATTTCTTGATATATTCAAATCCATAGGTTAGCATATACAGATTATTATATGTACAAATTGATGCGGGGAATACGTTGGATTGCTCCTGAGAGATGTACTGAACTTTCAAACACAAAAGGCAGGCTGGCAAAAACATATTTGATACATCGTTACATATTCATACTACTAGATCTATTTATGCGGAGTAAATACGGATTCAATTGGAAAAGTCAATTCAACCTTCGGGGCTTTAATTGCATACACGTCAACGTATTTAGATACAGGGAGCAAATACTCGGTCCAATAGGCTAGTAATAACCATACAAAAAGGTTTTGCATTATCATTACAGTGCACCGCTTCAAGTCACAAACAATAAATATACGGTTATCATATTTACAATATACTGAAGTCCGAAGGCATCAGGTACTGAGAGAATCGGGGCAGTGTTTAGTCAGATAACAAACAAATCAATCCATCCTGGTGTTAACTTTGTCAGCGCTTATTCACCAGGCAGGTTAAATGACAAAGTCGCTAATAACTAAAACCATAACTAGCTGTTGTAGAAAGAAACGTTTCACGTTCATTTCACTTTCGCTTAGCTTACTATTAATAACTACGGCATGCTGCTCGAAATAATATGTCAAAGTTTTCTCATCTTCTAAAATTTCTTTTTCAATCGTCTATTTTCCTCTTTTAGATGTTCAATTTCGGCTATCAGTTGTTCATTGACGGAATAGTGTTGAAGCATGGTCTTCATTTCAGTCTGGAGGACAACACAATGATAAAATTAAATTCAAATTTGTTACAAAATCTGTTAATTAGGATTAGACCAGAAGTTTTAAGCACTGAGTTTTAATTGTGGGTAGTTTCGTTACAGAACCTGTTGTATCTGAAACTGCTTGAGCATTTCCATGTGGAGATTTAAAACGTCTCTCCTCATCTGATCTCTAAACTCCTCCATAGCATCTTCGATCATGTTACGTATAAATTTAACATGAAATGGGGAGAAATTGGAATCAGGTGCACATTCAGCAGTTGCAGGTACATATTCCGCAGACATCCCCGATGCTCCAATGGTGGCATCTACCCGTGCTAGCTCATGTCTGACTTGATTAGAGAAGCTCGGCGCCAAATCAGATGGAGGAGACAGGGACCTCGAACTACTCTTAGCACGGGTGGACTCTGTTTAAGAACAAATAAAATAAAACATCACACTACATTGATCCGGCCTAATAATTAAAGTACAGTGTCAAATAAATATCGATATTTAAAATAATGAAGGTCAAACAAAGTTGTTTTAATGATACTCTTTCTTAATCTGTCTATCTGATTTAAATTAACATTATCACACATTAATTAATCAAATCGTAAGACGTTGAAGCGCACCACTAGAGTCTGGGTAATCAGACAGGAGTCTGGGTGGATGGTCCCTGGATGTACGACTGCTGGGCGCATTGTCTGCTCTAGCATCTTCTCTGGACGAGTGAGATGCTGATTGAGAAGATGGAGGCGACAACGTATGCATCTGATGAGAGGGGGGAAAAATCGTTAATTAATACGTTCATTGATTAAATATATATTCACGCGTATGTGAGCTTAGTGTTTCCTACCAGTCCAGAGCTATTACGGGTTATAGATTGCGGCCTGGTAGAAAATATGTCTTCCTGTCTGTCCGGGCTCAGAGATATTGATGACAATCCTCCTTTCTGAGTGTGAGGCGGCGACTCCGTGTTTCGTTCAGGCAATGAAGGAACCGGGTTATTGTTGGTACGATTGGACAGATGGTTATTTCCCAAAGGAGAGAATATCTCGCCTGAAAAAAAAAATTATTTCGTAGATAAATACGGTAAGATCGGATGAGTTTTTATGACTATTAGAAAGACCCGAATGCTAAACTCACTTGATATGCGTCCAGTTGCATTTTCAATTCCACAAAGTCTATCAGAATGATTTTCAAAAGATCCCCTGTCGCTTTGTGGAGTACCATCTCTTCGCTGACTTTGGGTGGCTAGAATCAAACATAAAGTGAAAAATGTGTTTCAATTAGGTAATAATGTATAGGCGCATGACCAGTGTATAATTCATTCCCTCAAATCAGTAACTCGATTCTGTATGAAATATCAGAGGCGTGCATGTCGATTCGCGTGCGACTGAATTGCATCTCATACGATCAATGTTGAGAAAATAAAAGCAGCGTAGGCGCACACAGATAAACTAGGATGTAACACTGGATCAAGTTGAACAGGTATTACGTATCAACACTTTTACGTAAATCTGACAACGCACCGATATTTTACAAGTTAATTTTGAGCAATAATTAGTAGAAACTGGACTCAGCGAAATCGCAGAAATGACGTACGAGTACGGTGTACATCGGCCATATATATTTGAGGCGGCGGGGTGAACGATCATCACGTTGTAGCTCACGATGTATTAAATAAGCTTCAACTAAGAAGCAAATTCCTGTGTAGCTTCACACAAATAAGGAGGCGAACTACAGAAAGCGTGAGTATACCTAAATCGCCAACACTTTTACTCAGATGACCGCCAAGGTATAATACTGAAATATAAGTGCTTAGATTGAGGAACACAAACATAACCAACGGAACATTTAGGCCCAAATTATCTCTAGATTCATGCAAACATGGATTAATATGTTGAATATATATAATTATATTTCATGAGACAGTAAGTAATTGAAATTAACCATGTATTTTGCATACGCTAAATATATCATGGCAAATTGTTCGACACAATACTAAGAAATAACAACTCTTTCGCAACTGAATCATATACATGTAATGAAAAAGTAAATACGGGCGATATAACAGTACCCCATTATAAGATAAGAATATAAATACAGCAAATTATCAGTATCACCATTCCTAATTTTAGCACACTTAGCTACAATGTATATACATGTACAGTCATACCTTTTCGTGTCTTTAACATATCTACATACAAACCGGTCAACTAAAAACATGTACATGTGCACACATATGGCTGTTCTATCGTGACATCCGTACAAGTGACAGTAACGTTAAACATAAACGGTGATATCAAACAACTATCCCTACATGTTTACCTTTTCTATAGTAATGGTTGTTTACAAGATTTCTCATCAACACCCCTGACAAAACATTAAGTTTCGACTGGATTATTATTAATTATTTTTGGACAGTGCACTCGAGCATCGGTGGATAGCGTAAACTTAAATGACAATTTTAAAAGATAGAACTACCTGAAGGTGCTACTAATATTCGAAATAAAACTGGGTTACTATATAAACAAACGTAAAACCTCTCCTAAAAGAGAGGGGGGCAATTTAAATAGTGTGACATTTTAAAAGTGAACGCCTCGGGAAATGGAGACTATAGGAATCATTTAAGCACAAGATCGTACCAATTAAAGGTAATCGAAAACATATATTGTGGAATAAGCAGGAGGGATGGGGAATTGATAGAATTATCTCAGTCCTCAAGCATTTAGTACAAATGTGATACACTTACTATCTCTTAAAGGAGAAACTATTCCGCTGCTCAGGTCTGAATCACGACCTCGGACGGGCAATGTTTCACCTAGACTGCTTCCTCTATCTCGCTGTTGGTCAGCAAAATTCACTTTGTTAGTTCTGTCGGTTAGACCTAAAATGTGAAGTGTATGATGATGAATACAATGTAGATTCCTATGCCGGACTTTGAACTAATTGAATTCGTAGCAAGGTATCGTACTTTTTCCGACACCATCCATATCTGGAACCGATTTTGCAGCCGTCATTCCATTCGTATCTTTTTTTGTCAGATGGGAGCTTCTCTGAGAAGGTTTGTTATTATTAGACCCAGATTCAAATTGAGCGCGTTTAGCTTGGATTGCTGGATTTGACATTGCTCTGCGAGCTGGTTTAGCACCTCCAATCCCACTCTATCGAGTCAAATGTTTAGTAGGATAAAGAAATGCGTATTTAGAAGACACGAGCCGGTACGAACAACAGCGCATCAATTCTTTTCATTTTAACGCAAGTAAATCATTTAAGC
>JAXGGS010061101.1:30216-42523 GCA_035585475.1 Armandia brevis | reverse complement strand
GGAGCTAAACTCGGAGGAGGAATTGCTTATTAAGCTAATGCATGGCACTTAGACCAAGTCCACTGCGTTTTGAATTCCCTCGTCTACAAATATATTTGAGAATTTAGTTCCAAACTAATGGGATAATGTTGTGAAATATGTTAACTATACAACTATTGCATGGTCACAGTATTGGGTAGCTTTCTTAGGTATCCTTTATTCCTTAACCCGTTGGAATTACTAGTATTTTCCTTGTCTTTTCAGGGCAGAAGAACCAATGCTTCATGACCCTAATTTGCCAAAAGGATGGTCGAGGAAAGTTATTCAGAGAAAACTTGGCAATTCAGCCGGACAGCACGACGTATATTTGTTCAGGTTGGTATTTAAGTCTGATGAAATGGAGAGTATATACACTTACGATAGTTCGGTTGATGCAAACTCCGATAGTTGATAATTAATACAATTATTCTGTTGCAGTCCTTCCGGGAAGAAATTCCGGTCCAAGGCGGAATTATCCAAGTTCCTCAAAAGCAGCAAGAGTGACATGAGTGTTGATAATTTTGATTTCTCAGTGACTGGAAATGACGGTAAAAAAATGAATAGAAATTCGAAATCAAGTCGTGCTACGAAATCAACACAACGATCGCAAAGATCTGCAAACAGCACTAAAATAACTCACTCCCCAAGGAAAAGAAAGCTGCAAGAGGAGGAAGAAAAGGAAGAAGACACTAGCTCTTCTAAACGGTCTAAACCCACAAAGTCCGGTCCCGCGAAAAAACTAGTTGTGAAAATGCCATTTTCTGCCGGAACACGTAAAACGCCGAGGCGAAATGCAAGTGGTATGACTTCGGCTGTGGAAGAGGACGGGGTAAACGGTGCAAAGAGAAGTTCACGTAGTGCAGGTGAGAAAGTTGAGCAAATTTCTTCAACATCAACTAGGCGACAAAAAGGGACCGTGTCTATTGAAAAACCTGTAAAGCAAGGTAGAGGTAGACCAAGAAAGGTTCAGCTATCTCCCGCCAAAGCAACTGTTGGGAAAAGAGGTAAACCGAGCGAGAAGATTGTCACTGTAAAAAAACTTAAAATAGGAACGGATGTAACCCAGAAAAAAAGTGCAGATAAAAAGTTGACAACGGATCAAATTGAACCTCCTAAGAAAAGAGGAAGGCCGTCCTCTAGAACACCTGTGTCAGAAAACACTACAGATAAAGATAAGCACAAAGATGTGGCACCGGTGGTGCCTGAAAAAGAAGCACAGAGAAAAACCGCCCGAATAATCAAGTCTCCTCGGAAGGATGATATGGTCGAGACAAACCCAGTGAACATCCTTGGAACGGGAGCGAAAAAAAGAGGCCGACCGCCTAAGCTGAAAGGGGAGGAAAAGGTGGATGTCGATGTGAAAAAAGATGGCCCTAAAAAGAGGAAATTAACACAGAAGAAGAAGTCGGAATTGGGACCTCAAGAGAATAAGTCAAAGCGTGGAAAACGAGAGTTGCCTAATGCTAAGACTGATAAAACACGCGAAGACGTGTCGGGGTTAAAGTTAAAAGCAAAGAAAGCTCCCAAACGGGATAACGCACAAGGCCGATCAAGTTCAAGGCAGTCGACCAAGTTCGCCGATACTACTCAGGCTATGCAAGACAACCTGTTGGCCCCACTTCCAGAGTTACCTGAGCCTTTTTTAAGTGACAGTTCTAACACCGAAACCTCGGGAAGTGAATCTGCGCACATGTCTGCCAGTAGTGGCAAGATTCGCGGTCGTTCTCTCACTGAATCCTATCCGGTTCTGTCTGAAGCAATGCAGACAAAGGCTGGGGTCATTTTACTTGATCATTCGTATGCAACTGCAAGTCCCGTCGCTGTGAAGCCAACTAAGGTAGTTCACTTGAAACACAAACTAGATGCTGACCCAGCCCCAGTACAAGTTGCTCCGAAAGCGAAGAAGGTTGTTTCCAGTGCGAGAAAACGGTCAATATCAGAAACTAATGTCCCAAAACAAACAGTTATTAAATTGAATCGTGCCCCCCAAAACCCGGTTAAGCCTCAATTGACCCCGAAGATATTGTACACGATGAATCCTCAACAGGTGCCCAAAACGCTCCCTCAGCAGATATTCGCCACTTCGAGCAACACAGCTCCCCCCGTATCGCCTGGCAGCACAAGGAGTCTGATACTTCCTCAAACTCTGGCCGCGGTACAAGCAGGCAACAAGAGCACAGCTACTCAAGCTAAGGTCATAAGCTTTCCTACGGGTAAAGGCGGTGGGGTCACTCAGTCGATCATCTCAATCCCAGGTGGGGGACAAATTATAGCCCAGGCCTCAACCAAACTTGGCGAAGGGGGTAAAGTCATAACTTTACCCATACCGCAGGGACTGATCACTCAGTCTAATGTAGTGTCAGTTCCAGTCAAGGGGTTACGTTCTCCCATAGCCCAGAACCCCAATGTGATCACTATGTCGATGGGGAACACCAGTCCAATATCCCCGTCAAATTTAACTGCCATACAGTTCGGAACGGTTCCGCCGAAGGGGGCGAAGCGCATATCATTTTCCGTCGGGGTACCCCCTAAAGCTATTGTTGAAAAGAGCGAAACAGTACCGGCCAATAACGAAACACCCGCGCCTGGTCAATCTTCAAGTCCAAAACAGCGGTCAGCATAATCGGCACGCAGCAACAACTGTCGTACCCATTTCTTAGAAAACCAGAATGTAAGAAATGCGTTGACAGCAGCAGAGTTTCTACGCTAATTACAAATCGTACATGTATATAACTGTAGACGGTGCTTATGGGATTGATTGTTTAGCACACTGTATTTGGTATCTAGTGCATGTACTCATATCTTAGTAGGCTGATGACACTGAATTTTTTAAGATACATTGTATATCCGATAATGTGTTATCAACCTTATCCAAATTTGCCTCCGAGTTTAAGAAAACGGTTTGTGCAAAATTAAGCAAGTAATTAGTGTTACTAAAAATACTTTATTTACCATATATAATACTGCCATATCGATTAAACAATCATTTATTGCCATACATGTACTTTTATTTTGTAGCTACTTAATTGGTGTATTTAACTAATTGTTTAGCCATATGTTCGCTAACATTGTTTGTTTTCGCTGTAAGATATATCAATGAACGCTCGTTCATCGTGCTTTTACATAACAGTGCCTGTTTGTAGGGATGAGTTCCAAGAAATTAATAAGAAATCATATTCAGTGGCTACAGAATAGTGTTTGCTGCCTCTACCCTATTGGAGTGTGAACATGCCGACCTCATTTAGTTGACCATAATAACCACGTGTAATTCTCTACTGAAAACAGACAAAAACCAACGAACCCCGTGTATCTGTATATAACACAGCTATTGGATACGTTTTGATAATGTAGCTTTGCGTTATAATTATGTACAGCAATATTAGATTAAGCGTTTAAAGCACTTAGTGTATATAGAGCTAGTCTATATCTGAAAAGAGTTGGCATTTATAGGTTAAGAAAATGCGATTTCTAACCTTCTTTTGTTAGAGGATCATGGTTCATCCGTTACATCCTTGTTTAGTGTATTCTGAGAAAACATTATCATGAATTTGGAAAGTAGCCCCAATTACTCAACCATTTATCTGGTATGTACATTGTACTAATGAACAATCAAAGTAGACCATTGGTGTAATATTTGTTAATCTCCTGTGTACTCCTATTACTGGGCATGTATTTTGTTATTGTTATGCATATGTTTGCCATCCTATTATCAGAAAAACGGTTCAAAATTTCAACATAGTGGGGGAAAGATTACTTCTGAATTTAATCGTACATTGTGTTTAATTCTGGTAAGCGTTACATGTATGCAATTTGTTGTTACTAGAATAAGTTTATTCATAAATATAATAGGACTTATTTACTGAGACCTGCGCAAAACTGTTAGTGAATTTTGAAAAATGTCCATCAATTCAATCTCTATGTTTGATCTTTGAATACTTAATGAAACATCACGTTAATTGATCTTTGAAATCCCTTGCAGCAGAAATTTTGTTAGGGTAAATGTAAATTTAATTCAGCTGAAGGTAAAAATCTCTCGTCTACGATTTTGTGTAGACAACTCTTAAGGCAGCACCTGTAAGAATTCATAAATTTTAGCCCTAGTTGGCAAGTTAAAGGTTCGACAATTGGTTAGGTTTCCCGGAGATTAAAACACAGTTTTAGTGTACATAGAATTATACGACTGTGTACTCTATGTTGTTTGCTACTGTGCATACTTATAATTGTATTCTTGTTAAGTGTACACTATGACTATACCGTTCATGTTCGTATTTTGTCCCTTGTCAGTTTGTAGTTTTTTCTCTAGTGTTTGTGTAACAGGCAGTAATTTATTTATCTAAAATAAACTTATTTTATTCGAATCAGCTACTGTTATTTGTCCTAACACTTACATTCTATATTGTTTAACATTTAACTGACATCACTTTGCTATTTATCAATTCAAACTGACATCACAATGCTTTTATCAATTCAAACTGACATCACAATGCTTTTATCAATTTAAACTGAATCATCCGTTCATTAAAAACCTAAACCAGCAACGGTCACGGTCAATGGACCTGGCAATTCGCTCACATAAGGGTTTACTCAAATACAAGCATCTTCTTTCAGATGCTGATGTGCAAAGTTCTGGCCAAGTAAACAAGTCCTGCTCATCACCCCGGCATCAGCGGAGTCCATATTTCAAGGGCACGTCAGCCGTGCTGGCTCCTAGGCCGTTAGGCAGTACAAAGTGGACTCCGCCGCGATCGCCGTACAATCTTATTCAAGAATCTTTATTTCATGATCCATGGAAGTTACTAGTGGCAACCATATTTTTAAATAAAACACAAGGTTAGTCAGGGTTTCAGTACGTCAGATCTAGGATGCGAAGTCATTTGGTTATTAAGGGTGCCATAAGATTAAACGTGCTAACTTTGGAAAATACTATTGAATCTGATTGGCCTCGCCTACTTTTCAGGGCAAACAGCCATTCCAGTTTTGAGTAACTTTTTTGAGTTGTGGCCAAACGCTGAATCTGGGAGGAATGCAGACTGGAGTGAGATTGCGGACTTGATGCAGCCACTTGGTCTAAGCGAAAGTAGGGCGAAAACGATTGTAAAATTTTCAGGTGGGTTAGGCATGCATGCACTTTAGAAAACACCGAATAAAGCTACATTTGTGAATAAAACCCTCAATAGCTACACGTTGCTTGCAGAAGAATACCTGACAAAGGATTGGACGTATCCGCAAGAACTGTTTGGTATCGGAAAATATGGAAATGACTCGTATCGAATATTCTGCGTGAATGAATGGAAACAGGTGAATTAGTTGTTTAACTGCATTTACATGTACTGCCGTACTTTCGTGTAAATAACTCGCCAGACAGGCCGCACCTCTTCAGAAATTGCAGATTTCGACACTCTCATTCATACGATAGCCCGCAGCATCAGATAATAAGCCATAGTTTTTAAAAACTCAAAGTTCGTCAGATGACCCGTGCGTTATATATACCCGAAATAACGATAATATGCTCATGATACTAACTTATGCCCCATGTTTTCTTCAACAGGTAGCACCAGATGATCACAAATTGAACAACTATCACAGGTGGCTTTGGCAAAATCGCCGCTCATTTGGATTAACCTAATATGAATTATGCGCGTCACCAGTAAATGGAATTGAATAAACAAGATCTGAATGCGTATTATTGCCGTTAAGCTTAAAATCGCAGCAATTAAATAAATGAACAATAAACTGAAACTTTGTCCGACTTAATAGGGGTTCCCAAGTCTGGACTTTAACTCCTTTAGAATGGCCATTGATCGTGTTGCTTCAAATAAATCTCTCAATCTTAACCAACATCAATAGCCGATCAAAGCACACATGTATTTACCTATACAGTCGTTATTATAGTGTGTATTATTCGGCATCTTGCACATGCCGCTTTATATTAGGGATATTCAAAGTATTAATTGAAAGTTTGGATAAAGCACAATGCCCGGGGTATGTCATCCTAGTTTCATGAACAAAATAAAAGGGTAATTTTTCCAGAATGATAAGTTTTGTTTACTGTAATTTAAACTGACAAGTTTAACACTGTTTCGTATACGGAATATGCATATTTATTAAGCATTAAGCTACATCATTAAAATAAACTGGAAACATTAATTTCTATCTGTCACGCTAGTCAAAGTCAACATAAAATTTGACTGTTCGCATTTATACATTTTTCTACTTACTCATAAACGTACTGTAATCATTTTAAAAACCATGACAAGCTGCGATGGTGTGTCTACTAATTATAGGACATGATACGTGTTGATTTTTGTATTTCTGTTCAATGGTACAAGTGTTTAAACTAATATGTATTTTAATCTTAACATTCCGTCTATAATAATGTTACTTGGCAGTTTATTATTACACAATATCTAGAAAAGGATCAAAGTCATACTTTAGTGCAACACATAATTTGGCTTTGGAATTAGTCAAAATGCAGTGTTTCCTTTACAATTAATGGCCAAATATAAGGGATATCTTCTTACAAAACAAGTTTCTTCAACATGTCTATATCTACTTATGTACAATACTTTATAGAGATACATCTTAAGCAAATCAAATAAATTGTTAATAAAAGATATTCTTATGTGTGTATGACATATTCCTTAACTCGCAAATCAATATCAATCAAGTAATTATAAGATTAAGTTAGAATTGCCGGTACATGAATTGACTTCCTTTTACAGGCATGACAACAAGTTGGCATTGTGATCTATACAAGCATACAAAACAAGTTGTTAGTATCAAAATCGATTATAACCATGGAGTTAAAATATTGGTTTGAAAGACTTCAGACAGGATGTGAATTGATGGAATGTGGAGAATGTTACTACTTTTCGAGTTGGCGGGCAAAATATGAATTTAATGTTTTAAATATGTTCCAAATGTATGCATGTCTTCTCTGAAAGTGCATGCGAATGACTTAACTTGGGCGCATATATCCTAAAATTTCGGCGGTGCTTTATAAAAAATGGCACGTGCTAAATATCTCTAGAGAGATGCAGCGATAAGCTACATGTACATGTGAATTAAAAGTATGGAATATGTGAACGATTTATAATTTAAAATCGGTCATGTAGAAACAAAACATAACGGTAGTAATCAGATCGATGATTGGATGAAGTCAGGAACAAAATCCGTCAGACGTTGGATAATAGCCACGCACTAGTCTTTGATTTTGGTTACGCGCGTCAAGACATAGCTTATATATTTCGAAAGACTTAATTACTTATCATGAAGGTAAACATATACATGTACTAATTTTCCTATCTCAAAACATAATGGTATTTAAGTTTAAATAGCACCAAGTTGAGCAGCCAGTTTCGAGTGTATCATTGGTGACGTGCTCGTCCGTTAACTGACCGTACAGACAAAATATACATAAATTACAATAGTTAAGACACATGGCGACACACATTACGTGCGGACAATGAGCGTAGCATGGCGCCACTAGTGAACGTATCCAGCTTTTTGTGGAACCGTATCACTATTGTTTGGACTATGCCCCCCGCTATTAAGTCTGGTAGGGATTAGTCCGCCGTTGACAGGCCATGATAATTCAGCGTTATCCGCCTGGAAGCCCCAAGTCGCCGAGCGGGGTCGTCCTTCCTCCTGGTCAGAAATCGCTCCATCGAAGCCATTCTCATGAGGAAGTAAATTCAATTGTTTTGTCTGGTAGTTCTGAATTTCCTTATCCAAGTTAAAATTTTCATGATGCCAGCTCTGCGGTCGCACGATATTTCCAGGGTCGTATAGTCGCGAGCTGACGGGTTGTGCGTACGACTTTCGGCGTTCGTCTTCCGGTTCGCACGTGCACTGTGACTCCTTTAAGCTCGTGTCTTTGCATAATGCGGCTAACATGGGCAACGATAGATTTTTGCTCTTTATTTCTTCCTCTATATTGGAAGCAGTTCTGTGAATAGGACAACTGTTTATGTGCTGAGGTAGGCGGAAGTTTTTCTTTTGTCCAGGTTCCTTCGCCGATTCTGCTCTTGCTATCTAAAAGGAGAAAATATACGACACGTAACACTTATCCCTGCGAGCAATGATTGCCCATGTAAGTGATGAGCAGTCGTCTTTATGATGAATCTACGAGAACAGGGTATTAGTACTCACCGTCACATCTCCTGGAGAGTGTTTCGAGCGAACAGAGTTGGCGACACCTTTACTACTCTGGCTTGTGGCAGGCACGTCGTCATTCCTGCTTGATTTAGTAGGGGTGGTTGACTGCGGTGTGACTCCAGCACCACTCGTCTGCGGGTGGCTCATGTTACATGCTGCGTTCACACACTTTTGATTTACGGACGCGAGAACAACCAGCTCCTCGGACGTGGTGGATGTCGGGTTCACCTGCATGCTGTACTGAGGAGGCTGGTATACCGATGCAGAAGTGATAAGAGACACCTGCGGTTGCTGGATCTCCGCGCTGGTGACGGGGTTGTGCACATTACGATGCGCAGTGGCAGGGGAAGAGTATGTTACTGACGTCTGCGCCAGTGCGTCATAAGACGGAGCTTCCGTATAAGGCGGAGCATTCGGGACAGTAGAAGGGTGGGCAATATACAAGTTATTATTATAAGATGGGTAATTCATAATAAGTTGTTCAGGTTGAGGTGCGTAATTGGTCGCTGGTTGTTGTTTCTGTGTTTGGGTAGGCTGTTGATACATTTGCATCAGCCCCTGTGATTGATATTGTTGTATCTGTAGCTGATGTTGTAGCTGTTGAGCCAGTTGCTGCTCATGGAACTGTTGCAGTCTTTGTTGCTCAAGTCGTTGCTGCTCTTCAAGAAGTTGCTGTTGTTGTTGTAATCGTTGTTGTTCTTCGAGTAGTTGTTGTTGCTGTTGTAATCGCTGTTGTTCCTCAAGTCTCTGTTGTTGTTGTTGTAATCGCTGTTGTTCCTCAAGTCTCTGTTGTTGTTGTTGTAATCGTTGTTGTTCCTCAAGTCGCTGTTGTTGTTGTTGTTGTTGTAATCGCTGTTGTTCCTCGAGAATCTGTTGTTGTTGTAATCGCTGTTGTTCCTCGTGAATCTGCTGTTGTTGTAATCGCTGTTGTTCCTCATGAAGCTGCTGTTGTTGTTGCAATCGCTGTTGTTCCTCATGAAGTTGTTGTTGCTTTTGTAATCGTTGTTGCTCTTCGTGCATCTGTTGTTGCTGTTGTAATCGCTGCTGTTCTTCATAAGCTTGTTGTCTCTGCAGTATCTCCTCCTGTTGCTTCTGATCTTTCTGTTGCCTCAGGAACTCCATCTGTGCCGCTAAAAGCATCTCCTCTTCACTTTGTATGTTAGGTGTCATGTTGACATACGAATGATTTTGATACCTGCGCTGTTGGCTAAACTGAGCTCCTTGATTCGGGAGCGACGCGGCTGGTGTTGGATTGTACATCATCATAGTGTCGTCTGCGGCAGGGACTACTGTGGGAGCTGACCTGTATGGTGGAGGAGGGTTGGCACTGTACATCTGCGCCATCAATTGATGTTTCTTTTCTTCTTCTTTTTGATGTTCGAAAAGTCTGAGCTCGACCTGCAGCTGTCGTTCTTTTTGTTCCTGTTGTACCACCTTTTCTGCAATCCGACGTTGATCAGCCACGTGGCGGGCCCAAGCGGACGCCATCACTTCAGAGGAGAGGAAAATCCGCCTCATCACGTCTTCTGTTAGCGGAGGAGTACTATTCGCATCTAACCCGGTGGCATTCGCAGGATCGGAGCCCGGAGTTTGCTCCTGTGTGGATGGTTCGTCAGACACACTGTCCTCGGTCTGCTGGTGTACAAACTGCGCCGGGGGAGGAGGAGGAGGGTTGGCATATTCATCGGGCGGTGGAAGGGGCGCCGCCATCTCACTGGCGACAGACACCGGGGTGCTGGTTACTGTCATGATTGGCGTCAGCTGTACACGATGGAGACTGACATCTGCCGGCAGGGAAGATGGAACCGCTTCGCTCGGCGGGGTGTCAGCTTTGGGAATCTCGCTAACTGGCAAGCTGAACTTCTGGCTACGCTGTGAATGGGAACTGTGACCGCTTGAAGTTCTGGAGATGGGATGAGCGGGTGATGGCGCCTGAGGTGGGTACGTTTGAGGTGATGGTGTCTGAGGAGGACGGGAGTTAGGAGACGGCGTTTGCGAATTGACGACCGTTGATGGCAACATCCTTACTGTCAGAGGTGACTGTCCGGCCGGGTATGACGGTATGGTATTGCCGTACATCGATGGGGATATTGCACGTATAGGACTTAATCCAGAGATACCTAAAAAACACACACGCGTGTTAAAATACGTCAGTTATTGAGTCAGAACAGAATTATTTGAAATTCCGGGAACTTACTTTGAGGTGAATTCCACGAGTGGGGTGAATTGACCAAATTTAGCGTGCTCCCAAACGTGCTTCCTGGCAAAGGGGGAGTGTCAATCATAATCTCTTGAGCACGATCATCTGTGGAAAATTATGCCTTACCATGAATGTGTTTGAAAAGACAACTACATGTATTTACAACTCTAAAGCTAAATTACGAGATTCGCTACAAAGCATGGTTAAAAGATGAGGCAATGCTTTGAAAATATCTTTCAGCTGGTACACACAAAAGGTAAAATAGACAGAGGTATTGGATGTGAGCAGTAATATGATTAGAGGTGGCTCATGCTGGTAAAGTTAGTGTTTGTACATGTAAGTAAAAGCAGATGTTTCACCTTCACTCTCATCCAGACTTGCATGCATTCTATCACTAACAATGCCAGATGTTGTGTTAGAGCTTGAACTGCTAATCATCGAAATTCTTTGCTTCATCAAAACACCTGAAGATGGAGCTCCGGTAGAGGGCGATCTTCGTGATCGTCTGCTGACGGACGAATTCTCGCTCTCCCAAGACAATTCCCGGTCTTCGCTGTATATATAGGACTCTTTGTATCGTCTATCCTCAGCTTCCAAATGTCGGATCTCTGCCAGTTTTGGTTGGTTGGCCATCTGGGGAATCGATGATTAAAGTCAAATCTTTAAATAATTAGGATCGATCAAAGATCAGCAATTTCCAAAAGAGCAGGGCGATTAGGAGCCGCACCTGAAAAAGATGTGTTCCTCTTGACAAAGCCAACAGGTACTTGGACCGGTCTTGGCTTCCAGTGTAATACGTAAATTTCCTGCATTCAGGCGAGCCTTCTGATCTAATCTCAAATTTCTTTTTCTGAAATAAAAAACCCCTGAACTGTAACATTGTAAGAGTGATTGGCAATAGGAATGAGGCAAACGTGTAAAACTTACGGCAAATTCTAATTTTCCAATATTTTTCCACTGGAAAGTTGACATCAGACTCTTGAATTGGTCCCTCTCCTGCAGAATTAAAATAGAGATGCATGAGTACTCTGTATTGAGTTCAGGAAGCAAAATACAAGCGATATCTTCCAACACGTAAATATACAATCTATCATACCTCGTATATTTCTATTCCTGCGGCTGATATACCCAGCCATGCCGTCCCAAGGTCGTCTGTTTTCCTCTTTTTTAGCTTGTAAAAATGTAAATTGTGGGCAACCGGCGTGACGCAAACGTCCTTAATAAAGTTTTTTTCGGCATCGTATTTGGTCAGTTGATTTAAATCTCGGTGCATTTTTGGCATACTTTCAATGATATACTGCTCGCCGTGCCTCGATACCACCTAAAAAACCGTTAACCATGTTTCAAGTGTTCAAGTATGCGAGCACTTGGTTCAATAAAAACATAATTATTACTACCATAAGCTTACCCATGCAGGTAGATATTCCCTCGGGTCAAAGTACCTCTCTCTGTGTTTTTCATGAGTAAAATTGCCATGGTCAGCCTGTAATGCATAGCTAGCCAGAAGAAAGCACTGTTCTTCAGTGAGGAACTGATTGTAGTTCAACAAGTTGTCTCTCAGTTGCTGGTAATACAAATGGCGAGTCAATCTCTCCCTGTAAAAGCAGTTATACTTTAATACGGAGTATCTAAACCGACATATACCGCGATAATTATAAATTATAATTACAACATGAAAATTTGGCGCGTACTTGAAGAAACAAAGGGATAGAAAAACTAAGTACAGGAAGTTTTACGTACTTTAGAAGTGATATATGGTCCACATAAAACTGGACCCTAAAATAAAACGTGATGATTGGACCATCATCTCCGCCTTTAGATTTCCAGCCCCGAGAAGTCAAACGCTGAAGCTTCGTGCTCAGGTCAACAAAGTGATACTCAGAATCTGAAAGGTGCCACTTTACTTAACATTGCATACAACATTAAAAAAAA
>JAXGGS010061101.1:0-30116 GCA_035585475.1 Armandia brevis | reverse complement strand
GTTGGCCATAAATTGCGGTTTTGGAACGATATTCAAAGTTTTCCGACAAAATCCAATTTTTTAGTCATATTTAATTAAACATACCATGTTGCTGAGCGAGACCGAAGTACTCAGTCTCCCGTAGACCTAGATGTTCACATACTTGATTGAACACATCCTGTGCTTTGGCTTTACCCTGTGAAAGCAAATCAATACATTCAATTATGAAACACCCAGTACTAATTCATGTTAATATAATCAAACATCGAACTAACATTTACCAATAAGTAATGCTCGATATATATGTTAGCAAAGTATAAATCAGCACTACATGTACTTCAATTCGTATAAATCGGGATAATAGGAAAATGACTACTGCAATATGTACTTTCTGCAGTGAAAGAAAATTATTTTCTCGAACTTAATCATATGACTGAGCATTCTCGTTTCAAATGCTCTCAATATTTACTTGGTGGAAATCGATGGGACATACCGACACATAATTATTTGACTTGCGTAATATTCCACGGTGGAGTAAATACACATAATGGGCATGCCCAAATACATGAACATGTACTTACTTCGATGAAAGTGTTGAATTCCTCGTTGCTGAGAAGTATCACTCTGACACATCTCCTCGACCCCGACGATGATGTGGTGGAAGCGGATGCATTCGATCTGACCGATTGTCTCTCCCTCATCTTTCATCCACCGGAGTGTGACCGCCACCTGTAACAAGCAGATTTGCGGCTCGTACATAATAGTCTGGATACGCTTGGGTGATCACACATTACATATAAAGCCGATTACAAGTGCTTAGATGAGGATTACCGGTAAAAGCCACGAGATGCAATAAGGTTATTCTCTAGGAAGTTAAACAGTGTTCTTTTGTACAGTATCACAAATCCCGACAATACCATGAGGCAAGGGTAAAATGTAAGAATTACATTTACCACGACACTGTAAGGTTTCATACTTTGACATAACCGCGCTGTAAGTTCTGCATTGAGTATTTAAAACACTGTGATGCGTAATTATCAGACATGACATAAGAATGCGGATGTATGTCGCCATAAAATTCCGATTATCTGAATGATATACCGGTACATATGTATGCCATGTGATATTCAAAGCAGATGTCTGTATATGTACATGTACCGGTGTATTTATGTTGTATGTATGTCGAGTGAAATCATATAATGGGTTCACGATTTATAAACACAAGTTCAGATGGAGATATGTCGTTTAATTCATTTACCTCAGGTCATCGACACTGATCTTTAAAGTAACTAGCCAAACATCAACAATATCATTGTGACTAGATTGGTACCTGGTGCGTTAGGAATGTATCATATCCTGCTTAATGTTCAGACACAAAAAACGTCCCTTATTTAGATCAATTACCACGACATCTTGTTGCATCATTCATCAAATAATAACACTTCTCGACCGGCCCAGAAGGACCTCTAGCATATGTGTTTATATCGCTAAGCAAACTCAGCTTGTGATGAACTGCTGCAAGTGTATTCCGGTACATGCAGGTTATGAGATTCTGTTGACACGATAAAGCAGTAGCGCACATCGCCTTTTTAATTCCAAATGTAACAAAACACATTTTTCATATCTAAGAAACAAATATGGGACCAATATGTTGCACTTCATCGTGTACGTGAGCGATGAAAAACATGTTATTTAGAACAACACCGACAGATAGAGAGTCAGTCAATTAAAAATGTTGCTTGGGGTTGGCCTGTTCCTGCCTTTATGAAACTTACGAAATTATGTTATCCACACAACAATGAAACATGGGTAACTTATATTGATAAATAATCTAATGATATGGGCCATCATGTAGCCATGAAACAGGACTGCTTTCTGAGCTCTTAAAATATACAGAAATCACGGCAGACGTTTGTCCCAATGGGCACCCGTCCTAGTTTTGATAAGTAATTTCGCCGAGTGTTGACTAAGGTTCGAGAAAAATGTCGGGCACCGCATTGGAATATACACACACTTGATGAATGGTTCGCGCACTCATGCATTCAGCAGTCCCACAACAAGTGAATTACTGAACTGGTTCTCCGTCTCCAGCGGCAACAAGTTAACCGTGGGTGAAACTGCAGGAGCATACAAAGTGAAAGGAAGCAACATGTAAACCTAGTATCAATGTAGGAAAATGCTTGTCACTTGCCCCAAAGGCATGTACAACTATTAGCATTCTGGCACTCCGTGAATATAACTTTTTGTCCACAACTCAGGGGCATAAAGTCTGAATGATGCTTCAGCTGATCATCTAGATAGCATTTCTTTGAAAGCGCTGTATGCATATATAAAAAGGTGCTCAATGGATAGTATCTGTAGTTATTCATAACCAAATCAATAACGAGAAACAATGTTTATTTTATCGCAATGAAAAGCCTGATTAAGTGATTATACTCGCGCTGTATAGCATTTATGATTTTATATACATATTTCCTTTTAATAGGAACTTTCATATTACAATTTAATACCAAGTACTGCCTATCCATAGCTGATTTCAAAATGTTAAATCGTTCATGTTCATCTCAGTGAAATCAAACAAAATGTTGGTATTTTTGGAAACATACGCTTCACAACAATGGTTCAGTACAGGTAAATACCGGTTAATCTCCGCAAAACATAGAGCTAGTCAGATACATCGGGAATTTGGTACATTATTTTATGTTGAATTCACCGCATAGGAATATAAGAGAGGATGATGCGCGAAATGCAATGATTCCTATTATAGGCATGGGGATAGGGATCCAGCCCACTAGTAGACACCGATCGTATCCTGACTGTGACCAAGTACTGAAGTGCAAACCAGTGGAGTGAGAGGTTCAGTAGCACTTCACAATGGTCGGAATGTCAGGTATGCATTGCTTCACTATCCACTGGGCCGGTGCCAGCGGCCAGCCATTCTGCGCGCTCGTACAAAGGGGAATACCATGTCAATCAAAATATCATTCTACCTAAAATTGCTTAGATATTTGTACGCGACATATCGACTAGGTTAGCATTATTAATAACAGGCATCTGAATCATAAAGGATGAATTTCACTGGTTTGATAACGTGTATTAGGGATATGATTCCTGACGAATTCTTCACTTGAAGGCTACATTGGATACAGACATTAACTGGTGTATGAAAACGTGTTATCCGAGGAGAATAAGGGGATCCGCGATAGCTCATACTACAATGCAAGCGAACACACGGAACTAACTCCCACCTATGTCCATGTTGTGAATAGTTAAAATAACAGGAATCAGAGAAACTGTGTCAATTCAGAGTCCAAAAGTAACTTATCCGATTCATTCACCATTACTGACTCTAACGTAAACACGCTACAAGTATCTGCACATCATAAATCAGCCTGGCATCTCAAGAATATTCATAGGTGAACAAATCGAATAAGACTTACAAGAGTAGTGCATTGTGGGGTATATTTAGTTTTGTACCACGACAAATGAATCTTATTTCATAGAATCGGGTAATCCACCCAGTAAACAAATAACAACCTGCAGAAATATGTGAAATTCAAACAAAGGTGGTTTCAACATCAGGCTTAGCCTTCAATTCATATTTATTAAGCCCAGATACTAAACAATTGAAATTAAAAATGGAAAAGAAATAAAATCTGAGACCTAGTGTAATCACACTGGGAATGTTTAGCTTATAAGTACATGTACATTGTTAACGGTTGACGATTTTGAGTTTATTTCGCAATGTTAAGACCAAACCCAATGTGCTACCGCATAACTTTGCTCAACTGAATAAACACAAATCGTATGACACATTCTTCGTCCAATTCCATTGTAAGATGCCATCAGGTTTTACAATGGAATACATGAAACTAGATCCTAATTTCCTTCTAGATATTGAGAGGTTAAAAATAGAGGAGTAATCTCTCTTGTCAATAATGATGGTGTGCAATAAATAAGGAAAAGTGCTGACGTTTTTCTAAAACAACCAGAGATTGTTTTCACAGACAATTGATACTTCAGTTGAATGATGCCAGCTCCAAACACGGCGAAGATATTGAAATAATTTCACGAATATGCGCTTGATACAACCGGGTCTGCCATTTCCAAGTCTTATTTTCCCACTCCAGGTTACTAATCAACAAGTTAAAGCCTAAGTTTCAAGTCTAAGCATTCAGACGAGGGGGGTTGGGGGGTGTCCACGGACAACTCGACTGACTGGCAACTGGCCCGAAACATATTACCCAAATAAAACGGATTTACCAGCCTCAAGATGTTTGTCATTCAGTTCTGCATCATTTCATGCATTCAAGATAATATAATCCATGGAATGGAAAGTCCTGTGCCGGTGTTGATTTTGAATGCACATGGAAAAGGGCATAATATGATTGTTGAGTTACATCGATACCCATGCAGTTACATATGGTTGAGCTATAGTGAATTACAAAAACGAAGAGTACTTGCGTACATGGCATATACGTCAGGAATCATGTTGGCAATATTGAATTCCGAATAACCAAAGGGATCAAATTTAATCATCATTACAAATATACAAAATAAACAAGTACTCGCAGTATACATTGTGAGTTTAACACTGAGTAAATCAGTAGAGACAACTTTGTAAAACTCCCGAGTAAAGTCAACGTGGATTAATGTTATTGTTTGTCAGTAAGCCAAGATCTTAGACTTAACCAGCTTACTCATATTTGCGATCAAATTCAATGTCCGGTAATTCGGCAAATAATATGATGGTCTTTTATATTGAATGCTAGTGATTTAGTCTTCCACTATATAGTGCAAGGTACAGGGCCAAACCCTTCACTAGTCCAACCTTAAATATCCTATTCTAACGACTTTAAAGCTTAAAACTTAGAACATAACTTACCTATCATCCGTTCCATAAAATATTGAAAACGTAAAAAGCTAGGTAAATGTGTTAAAATTGCTAAATAATTGAAATTCCATAATCAGTCGGTTCAAGGTCCCACTTGAGGAATACAGTAGACCGCCCTCGTTTTGGATACGGTGACATAGTCTTGATATACCTTTTTTCGTAATCATTTAAATTCGGCTCATAATACGACCAAAAACTATCATGATTATATATAAATTTAAATCAATACTGTTTACATATAATTTTTAGTAATGATTAGAATGATTTATGTTATAAGAACATTTAATTCACTATGGGTTGGAGAGTATTTTATATGAGCGATAATATAAGAAAAGTAAACACATGTAATCTGCATGTATATGCGAAGACACACTTTAAGGCAGGGTTGTTATTCAGCTTGAAACTATGGTATAATCATAACATTTCTGGTATATATTGATCAAAATCTTCTACTTCATTTTATACGAGATCAGGAGAGGTTAAAAGTGTCTTACAAGAATATGCGATGTTGGTGATCGTGGCTCTATCAACGTCACAAGCCCAGGGTTTGACATGTTCTTGCCTTTATAAAAACACTCGTCCAAACGAAATGATGTGGTAATTGGTGAATTGTGTATCCTGGCGGAAATAGATCTGGGGAGATCCATGCGGCGAGCAAACAATCACGCTAGGCATATGCCTTACTTACATGGTGGTCCCTAAAAAGCATACGGGAACTTTACTGACCAATTCACTTACATGTATAAGCGGTCAGCGAGGTATATTACAGACCAGAACCTCGCTGACCATGTTAAGTGAATGGGGAAAGAACGTCCGCGCGATTTTGTGAATGATTTGACTGACCAATGTGCATAGTACCCAGAAAAGCAGTGTCCCTCAACGTGGAACTCGATATAGCCTTCATGTACATTTACTTAGCATATGCATATTAAAAGCACATCTAATTGCCTTTATTTTTACTCAGCAGACATACATGTTCTCGTAAGAAGAAATAATGGACATCGCCATGGATACTATAAATTCTAGTATAGATGCCGCTCTTCGGAAGCACTCAAATGAGGAAGCGAGAGAATGTTACTTGTCTCTGAAGAAAGTCGTCATCGCTTACCAAATGTCAATGTAATTAATAAACTACAGCTTAATTTTTTTTTATGAAATTGGACGGACCCTTCTTTATTCAGGGTCTGGGTCCTAAATTTTGTCACAATCAAGTTGTAACATAATCCATGTATATGTATGCACAATTTTACTTTCTTGAACTAGGTTCATTTGTAATTCTCTAAATTAAATGACTATACCTACATCTCGTTCGCTTGAAAATAGGTCTGTATCCCCCAGTCTAATGAAAGAATTGGATTCACTCATTACTCTGACGAAGACGATACAGACTATGGATATATGGACTGCTGAGTTTGGTGTCGTAATAGCTAGAAGCATAAGGCAAGCTGCCTCAGTTCCAAAGTTTAACAAAAAATTAATACAGGTACCAACGCTATTATCGTATATATATATTTATATTGCTCATTGACATTTACAACCGCTTCGATTGTTCTGCCTTTGGATAACCCAGTAGAAGGAGACGGTATTAAGTGAAAACCTCCATAGCATAAATGTGCTCTTATTTTCTGATACAGGTGCTATGCATATTGGAAAAAAAGTTAGATATTACTGAAGCAGTCTATGAACGTGAATTTGCTGCTAATATAAGAAAGGATATTGAGTCCCCAGAGATGCTTTATGTCTGTATGTAGTATCTAGCGTGTTTCATTATTTTGACTTAAAATAATTAATATATTACAAGTAATGTCACTCGTGCATGCCGGTTTTTTTTCAGGGTGCTCACTTATGGATGTCAGTGTAGTTATTCGTGATGTTTTGTGGAATCATTGCACAGCTATATTAGCTCAACTAAATCATCAACTAGGACATTTGTTTTCTGTGAAAGCGCAAACCGTCCATCACCAGGAGCATGCTCACGCTTTACTAAAAGTAGGAGCACTCATCATATAAGCTCGCGTATAACTGTAGTTAAATAATTAAGAATCCATTTAGATGTTTTTCTTTTCCTTTTTGAAGACAGTGTTACAATTGTGCCAGCACAGCCAACAACGCTTCCAAAAGTATGTGTGGTCCGACTCTGAACACTTAGATTTAGCTGTCATGGGTAATCTCTCGCTGTTATTTAGCTACCTTCATCATGCTTTGACCGAGAAGGTACGTTGCCATAAATCAAACATCTTTACTCGAACAAATACAAATGTTAATTAATTTCTCCCTGTAGCGACAGGTAAATAGTAAATTAGTAATACGTAATAGTGATGGCTTAATTATAGACCTTACCAAAGGACTGTGTCCTGCTCGCGGGAACTGCCGCTTGCTTCCTCATCACAAGTTCTTCGGATAAAGAAAAGTCTGCCTCGGCTTTTACCGCATTGACTGATAAATTGGGTGAGTAATTGAAAAACAATTTATATAAGAAATATTAGGGAAATTAATTGCATCGGCTTAGATACATTTTGACAATTTTTTCTTCATTAGGTCACGCGTCGAACATTTCAATTGGCAATTTGAGCTCGTCAATAACCGAATCCTGCCAGAGCGGCTTAACTTTTGGTCACCTGGCGTTAGTGAACGGAATGCTTTCTTGTGCAAGCATTGATCTCCTCCTCCAACCAATCACACCTGGCTCTTCCTCCCCCCTGCTGCTGTACATATTCGGCCTTACCAGTGAGCTCTGCTACATCACTGAATTTCAGTACCACTCTTTCAAACTGCTCAACCAGTGGTTTCAGAGAGCGGTGAAATGTTACAAGGAATTGGTGCGTCAACAATCAGGCGTCTTTCTGCTCAGTGGTGGCAGTCAGGTATTGGACAAAACGTTGCGCATTATTTGGACCCACCTTGACAGTCCCATTGACGGGGTGAACGAGAGCGTTATAGAAATATTCAAGTTGTTGTTAGAGTTACAAAGTCTTGAGAATGAGCAGGCAAAAGACCATCCAGAGATATCCCCTGTCGGTATACCGGAATATCTGTTGCCGAAGGTTGGCGTGATGTCCTGGCAAGTGAAAGGAAAACACATCTTACTGGCTGCATTGATACCCTACTGCGATGTGTGTGAGGTAAGTGACATATCAACTCGATTTCCTTTACTTACAAATGTACTTGTATTATCTGCTCGATGAAATGTTCATGGATGGGCATATAAATAGTTATTACCTCGATGCTTCCATTCTGTTAGGTTTTGGAAAAGGATAACCGACTACTCAAATCTTTGCTAGACTGTCTGGCAACCAACTATTTGGCCCCAGCCTCAACAAATTTATACAAAGCAATCCTAAAAAAATTTGAGTGAGTTAAAATATGCAAACAAACTTCGAATATATCAATCATACTTATTCCTCTAGTATAATATTTCATGTACACATTTTGGGGAATTTCTGTTCTTAGCTGTATTTCATCTGTTATTTTCTATTGTCCTAATGATTTCAGGTGCTCTCCGAATAGGGAAGAATTGTGGAAAATGCATTGCAAAGAACTGGTTTTACGAGCCCTTACCCATGATACAAGGTAACAAGTACAGTCTTGAAAATTAAACTGATGTCATTGAACAATTATTGAAATCAGGGTATGCATAGAATATAATGATGTTTTATGAACCATTTAATCCAGTTTACTTCGGCACAACTTTGGACATTACTGGCTACCCTGGAATTTCAAAATATTGCCAGAAACTTTACCGCTCATACTAGAAGGACTTGATTCTGGAAATACGAGAGGAGACAATTATTTACACGCAGTCGTTTCTGTTTTGAAAACCGCACGATCACAGCAGATACTGAATCACTTTGTAAGCATCACCATTTAAAACATCTTTATTTTAATACACCAAATGACATGAATAAATATGTATCATGGTTCCCATAGCCCATTGAGAGAATATCTCAAACTCTCGCTTGTCAAGATGATGGTATTCGGATGGATGCGTTCACTCTCCTGTGTGTTACACCTAAAACTGGAGGTAAGATGAATTTTTACTTATACTAATGTACATGTATTTGTATCTTGTTGATGTATTCATTGACCTATCCGTCCGTTGCAGAGCCTCTTAACGCAGCCGAAATCGAATTGCTCCACCAATTTTTACCTCTTAATATGAATATGGATTCACCGCCTTGTAGACAACTATTAGGTGCAAATATCAGGTCTGCTTTCGTTCGAGTAAGAGATAGCGCTCTATCATTATTGAGACCCAAATCAAAACACCGACCTGCCAAAGAAACGATACAAGACAAGATTACATCATCCATAGGTCTGTTGGATCTTAATTTAGTAACCTAGTACGTTGGCAGCTTTTCGACCACATGTGTAAGTAAACACGTGTTGCATCTAAATTTCACATTATGTATATTTTTTCAGAATTTGTTCAGTGGTTTTACGAGTTGTGTTTGAAGCATATAAATCCGGGCTCTTGTTACCAACGGCTAAAAACTAGTTTAGACTGGCTGACCGTTCTGTTTGAGGTTTTCATCTATGTGCCCGGCAATTCAGCAAGAAGGAAAGGCGTTTGCCCTGGTAAGAGTGGTTCAAGTTGATTTAGTTAAGTACAATTATTAATCGCTGGATTTTCATTGAAATTATTTTTTGTATTATCTCATCTTCAGAAACTGTGAGCGCCTTGCATGAATTTGCAAGGGAGATTGGAGTTTGGGAGTTTTTTTCTCCGAAATGCACGAGCTGTTTATTGGGTTGCTTGTTGAGTGGCACTGACGACGTAGGATTTCGTTATTATTATGCTCCATGTCATCCATACCATGAGTTTTATATTTGATAATAATAAGACTTTTTCTCGCTCAGATTAGAGAAGCAGCATCTTCGATTCTGTTACTCTTCTTCCCGTGGCCCCTTAAATTTGTAATAAAAGAAGAAGGAGAGGAAAAGATCGATAAAAGAGGATCTGATATGGTTTCCCTATTATTAAAAGGACTGGGGCTGTGCAACGACCCACGAGCTAGAGAATGTGAAAGCGGGGCGGTCATAACCAGAGTTGTGTTTGAACGGTGTGTTTATGTGTGAGATTAAGACATGTGATTGGTTAAGTGTAGCTGTGATTACCACTCGGTAATCAATTTGTGCGTTTTGTTCTTCCAGTTTGATTTGCCTTGACAAGTTACAACTGTCCATTGAGAGAAAAGAAAACAAATTCGTATGCTCCTCCCTTCTGGCAGCTGAGAGTTCCGAGGAAGCAGCCTTACATTTTGTCAGCTCAATCGTAATTTGGCTATTACAAGATGTAAACGAAGCCGAGAAAAATGTGTTGTTTGCAGCCAAATACTATCCGGCCCATGGTGAATAAACGTTAACCTTTGTGAAAGATTAATGCGAGACTAGTACACGTAGTACATCCCCGTCCGTGATGACAAATATTCCATCTGTATCTTAGGATTCATATCGGCGCTCCAAAGATGTCTTAACGAAATTAAGCTTCCGATAAAACTCACAGAGAAGTGGAAGACTACAATGGTGGATTTGAAGAAGCTTTTAACTAAGTTGACGAATTTAGTTTTAGATGTTTTTGGAGGAAAGGTCCACGAGCAAGGTATGCTCACACGTTGCAATACCGTTGCAAACAAATACTATTCTCCAATCACTAAAGCCTATGCGAGTTAAAGCATAACATGATGTATGTTGTTTTGTTGTTTTATCAGAGAGTGCGCCCTCATTTGAGCAGATGAGCATAGGAATTCAGCAAACCATTCAAGAATCAGAAAATATGGATGTATCTGACAGAGATGAGACTATCCTGTCCGCAGATCACCAAATGGTCAATACATGGTGTTGGCTCAATATTAGGGTATTCATTGTTCTTTTGTGCTACATGCACGTGTATGGTATTTATGTTCCGTGCTCTAACTTTTCACTCGGATATTGAATCTGAAATTGTGATCAATTTATTTATAGGAGAGCAGTGTTCTCATGGGTCGCCTCGGAAAATACTTTGCCAACTCTACCGGTTCATTCGATGTGTTAGGTGTTTCTGATTTTGACGACATCGCTCAGCTCTTCATGAAAATTCTTACTAAATGTCGTCA
Organism: Armandia brevis; assembly: GCA_035585475.1. Lineage (NCBI taxonomy): Eukaryota > Metazoa > Annelida > Polychaeta > Opheliidae > Armandia > Armandia brevis. The sequence goes on along the minus strand of JAXGGS010061101.1, from coordinate 19,151 downwards.
CAGGGTGAGTCTCGTTAGTTAGTGTAAAATATACAGCTCGCGGCTAATTTGATTTGGATGTGTTCATTTCACTCACTATAATCTTGTTTTACGGCTTGATTATTTTACCATCAGGGAGCCATTGAAGGCTGCAATGTCGGTTTTATCGACTTTTGCTCTTGGCTACTAGCTCACCCTGAAAGTTCTCTTCAAAGTATCCCAGGCAAACTTCTGGAGCAGGTTAATTTTCTCTGAAATTTCTGTAGGATGATAGGATCAGTCATATATCAAAACCTGCATTGAACTACAACTCAAACAATTTGTTCAATTCGTTTTCTTTAGGTACTGGATCAGATTAGTGAAAGTTCTGCAGCATCGGTAACAAGAAGATCTGCTGGACTTCCGCTGATAGTCCAGAGTATTCTCGCCAGCGAAAGCAAAATCAGACAGGTATCAATCTATCAATTATTTACATTTATATCGCACAATCGACCCCACTACACAATTCAAGAACGGTTTGACAAATAGTCATGCACATATATTTACAATGTGTAACCATTATGTATTTTTAAAGAGCGTGCTGTTGGAGCGAGCTGTCTCACACTTGATGCAGATTGTGTCGCGTCCAACCCCCGAAGATTCGGACCAAAAGTTTGATTTGCCCCAAGTTCACGCGCTCAATATACTTAAAGCCGTCTTCAGGGAGAGTAGCATCGCTCAGTCGCTGATGACCTCTGTGCCCGAAGCCGCTATACACGCTATCACAGGATTCGCTTCTCCGGATTGGGCCGTGAGAAATGCTTCGACACAACTTTTTGGTAGGATCTTTGATGTGGTGCCGAACCCATTTAAATAATGTGTACAGAAAGTTTCAATCTGTGTGTTTCTTGATGTTTTGCAGGAACGCTGATATCAAGAATGTTAGGTCAAAAGAGAAACAGAGACGACACCCTGAATCCAACGACTGCGCCTGATTTTTTTACCCTGTATCCCTCGCTGTACCCGTTCATCATGACAAATTTAAAAGGGATGAATAACGCCGGAAGTTTCAATCTGCATCCATGCACGTTTCCTATTCTGTCCATACTGGCACGTTTAAGTCCAGGAATAGCCACTGATGAAACAGAGAGGTAAGAGCGACAAAAATAAATGTAGTTTTCCCGTAATAATTGATCACTTTCAGATTAATGCAGATGTATTGCAATTTTCAGGATGGTGAATGAAATGCAAGGCCCCGTTTATAACCTCGCATCTAGTCCACTATATTCTGTGCGTGAACTGTCTGCACGTGCGCTTGTTGCGTTGATACCGATAAATTCGACGGAGCAATTTCTGGCTAGCCTAGTTGATGCGCTGCCCAAAGAAAATGTGAATGTTCGTCAAAATGTGCTGCACGGCAGGTTATTACAAATCGAGAACATCATCAAAGGCAACTCATCAAGGTAGTTACGCCGCCGCTTCCCTCCTTGCATCAGCAACAATAACATTTCATCGCTGATCCTAGTTTTGTCATCTGTATCATAATTTCCAGAGTGAATGGTAACAGGCCGGATAGTATCTTGTCTTCAGAAGCGTTAAAGTGGGCATCTTGTGATGCTAACCCGTGTGTGTCTACGAGAACAGTGGCTCTGCGGATTGTCTACCTGGCGGAATCAAGTGGGTTTGAGGTACCCTTCGCTTTGTCCGATTCCCTGTCCAGCGAGTTCAGCCGAATGTCCAAAACTAAAGTTTCAAATGCTAACCACGGCGAAATTCAAGTAAGTACGACCGCTGCGGACATGTTTTTTTCTAACGACTTGTCATTTAACGAGCGTGCCTTTTTCTAACGACTTGTCATTTAACGAGCGTGCCTTCCCAGGTTGGCCTGCCTCTGTTTACATCCGAACTGACCAAACGATATCTGGAGAAATCGTCTTCTCCGGCGAGTGAGTGTATCCGTAGATGCCTAGAGAGTGGAGATCAGGATATAATGACGTCCTGTATCAAGTGGATTGCTGACTCAGCAACAAATAAAACAGTTTCCACTTCTGAGTTTCAGTCAATCCAGGTATATAGTTGTACAGAACGGTTGTTTCTTTTCACGTTTGACACTCCTATTAAATTATATACCTATACAAGCTTTCAATGTGAAACTTTTTTTCAGGACACCCTGGTTGAGAGGCTGCTGATCGGGAATCTTCCATGGGAAGTGACTTGTAATATACAGTCACTTATAATAGACATTTATCTTGCCCATCGTATTTTCTGCAACAAAAATCCATCTCTTCTGTTGGAGAAAGTACTAAACACCATTGCCATAGAAATAAACTGTAAGCAAGCCGCTTATGGAGTATCCATCGCAGCTATCATTCTGTACGAGTTTGAGAGTGGCTACATACCCGATCGGTAATACATCTGATGTGATGCTATTGAAATCCGCTATCCTAACTGCCTATGTTATTTTGCCATGTTAAATGACTATGATATTCACCATACCTTAACTTTAATACAGTCACGGCGAGTTGCCCGAATTAATGTTACGATGCAGTATGCCGCAAAACTCGGAATTGATGAGATATCATTGTGCAGAAGCTTTGTGTATATCAGGCTGTAGAATGATGCAGACAAAAACGAACCAACGCAGGTATTTCACGTCTATTTCAACCATAAGCATATATTGAAGACTGTTCATCTAATATGTATTTCGCACCCATGAGAACATAAATGTTGACTATAACGACCACCGGGTACCTGTTTAAAGCATCCTTACAGCGGCTGTTAACCTTCTGATGGATGAACAGCAGCAGGTTCGATGCAAAGCAGCAGATTTTATACTGAAACTGAAGGCATCAGACACTGGCTCACATAATCATCCAAATCAAGCTATTGAGGTGACTTATTTAATTTATGAATCTGTATATTAATTGATACTTCCTGCATTTACACATTGATCTTCCCTTTTGGTCATTAATAAACAGATATTTCAATTTCAGATACTGTTTCATAGCAGTTTTGCTCGTTCAGGGATTGTGACTGAAGCAGATTACATATCATGGGTCTTCAGTTTAGTCGAAACTAAAGAATTTGATCAAGTCGATATAATAAGAAAAGAAATCGAAAATATGTACGCAAATTACGCTATAGTACTGATGAATACCTGTGTGTAGTTTTGGTGCTGACGATGAAAAACTTAAAGATCGTGGGTTTTTTTTCAGATGTAAAGAAATGTTCGAGAGCCAGGAGATCAATCCTTTCTGGGAATCCTGCATTGTTGATTCTCGCGCACTTAAAGTAATTGAAGATCTTCTCGGTGACAATAAGGACCTAGGAGAATGCATTTCCACTGGCAGTTTGGTGCCATCTATCTGTGATCAACTGGAACAGATATACACCGTCCTTTCCGAATATTGCTCAGGTAACCTTGTAGTCACTTTCCACCACGATTTCTGTTGATTTCTGAATAATTATAATTTCATGATTTTAAAACAAGCTTCATTATTTAAGTTCGACCATTTGTCATTAGCCCACAAGCAAACAGTTTTGTTTGACAGTAGACATTGTACAATTTAAACCTTCAGATGGAAACTATTTAAATGCAACTTTCACGAAGAAAACCTTTGAGACTTTACATCACTTCATCATCCTAAGCAAAGTTCTGTTACTCCTTCCCGTGTCAGGGAATCGGCTGCTGGATGCGTACTCGAAGCTAAGAACTGTGAATACCCTTCACATTAACAGTATTATGTATTACATTGTATTTCTGTTATTTTTTTTAACTATTTTTTTCACTGCAACCTTTCTAATTCTACCGTTACAGATTATAGGGATGCATCCGCAGTTATTGGCTGTTTTGTAAACCAGTGTATCATTGCGATCCAAGGTACCTTTAGAATACGGCACCTGAGTGGAGAATGAAAGCCGTTTTTGACACTTTTAAATTCGCATTATTATTGAATTGAACCGCTTTGGTTGTATCTTTTTTTTGCTTGTAACGGTATGAAATGACTCGCAATAAAATGTAGATAAAACACGAGAATATACTGATTTGTTTTGTGGGCGGTTCTTAGTCGATGCCGTGACTGCTGATCGTATCAAATTGGATCATACACGCACTTGTTACTATAGTGCGATAAATCTAATGATCCAAATTAAACCATATGCTACATTCTAAATTATTAGAATTAAAGATGAATAAGAAAATATACGTTTTCTGCACTAAGTAATCAGACTTTGCCATGTTGCATTTGTGAACGGTAAGCAATAGCGAGGAACAGGTGACCCGACAGGTGCCCGTTCATATGACGTCACAGGCACGTTCGCGCACGTGCCGGTCGACACGAGATGATGACATCATACGTTGCCGACTGACGTGATGACGTAGTCGTTTCCAAGAAACAAACGAGCGGTTTGAAGACAGAGGGAGGCAGCTGATTGTCAAAGATCCGTAATCAACAGTTCATTGTTTTATCTATACGATAATGGCAGCAGCGATGGATAAAGTCGCGAAAACCATCATGATAAAGCACAACCCTATCCCAGGATTCGAGGGACTTTCCCAGCATCATCAGCAGCTTACACAGGTTCATGCTCCGCCAGGCCCTGGTATGATGGGTCCGAATTTGCCGCCTCTGAATTCCACCATAGGCTCTCCGCATAAGACTTTCGCAAACGGTAGGTGAAGGTAGCTTAAATTCTCTCGCAATTTTTTTTACCCTAAGCTCACTTTAGAGCTCTGTATTTTCATTGGTCTAATTTGTTCATGCCATTGCTTTGACTAAAATTAGTTGTCTAGATGTTTAAATGTGCTATTCCATTTTTTATCTGTACAGTGGTGCTGGTGGACGGAGTTCTGAAGAAAATCCCACGGCCCAGAAATGCTTTCATGATATTTGCAAACGAAAAAAGAAAGTCCTTCCAACAGAATTTTACAAAGGATAGCAACTCCCAAATATCAACAAGGTAAACTGAAACTTAACTGGTAGCGATTAATGATTAGTTAAATTTAGTTATGTCCGACATCAATTTTGTTTAGTAACTTTGTATTGTCGGGGATGTCGTTTGTCCACCAATTGTACTAGGCAGACTGCCCCATCGTTCACCGCCGTATTCGACTTATTTAATATACTTATATTTTTGTCCCTACAGACTTGGCGATGCCTGGCGCAACTTGCCCGCCGATGTTAAACAAGGTTACTTTGATCGTGCTAAACGAGAAGATATGGAACATAAGCGCCGGTTCCCAAGTAAGCATAACAACATTCCGTTAGTTAATCACAGATGTCGGAGCTATTCAGTCAGCTGTTCAGTCAGCGATGCCTTTAAATAACTTAAACAATTAATACATTTTTGGTTTCACAGATTATCATTATGCTCCGAATGTCAGCCGCAAGAGGAAAAGGATCGACACGAATGTTTATAAGTCTTGCGGTCCTCAGGCTAAACAACAAGCGCCTTACTATCCGCAGCCCCAGCATCCGATTCAACATTTCGAGCATATGCCGAGGGCCGGATTCCCTCAAGGTCCCAGGATGCCGAATGGCACAGCAGGACCGTACGCTCCAGTCCAGCCGATAATGCACGCACCGGGCGCACGGGGACCCGCTCCGAGGTACCGCCCGAGGATCGGCAACCCCACCCGGCAGAAGTCCAAGTCACAGAAGAGGGAAATGGGCCCTGGCGAGCAGTCGACGGTCACCAGAATCCTTAAATGGGTTCCGATACAGGTGATCAACACCAAGGAGAGAGGCGATGGAGGTGTACCGGACGCTGAACCGAGGCCAACCGAGTTTGTCACCCAGACGACGCACGCCTACGTTCCTGTTGCGGAGATGCAGGGCTCGAGAGGAAGCGGCGTGAACGCTCAGCCATCCAACACGGCAACCCATCCCACTCAGAGCGCCGGACAACCTGTGCCATCAGCTCATTCTCTGCCGCCCATACAGAGTGTGTTCGATCCATCACTGCACGCCTCAGGCTACCCACCAGCTTCCTACAACCAGCACCCGGCTTTCCAGACGCAAGCTGTCGCTGCTCCCAAGGAGCTGCCTCTGTTTCACCACAAGGACCAAGCGACCTACCAGATACCCGAGTCCCATCAGCAACAACAGCCACAAAAACCAGCCCATCCCCAGGCCCAGGAATCAAGCGGAGAGATTGCATCGAATAAATCATCCGTGGCCGATACCAGCGTGGCCAGCAGCCACTCAACCGAGACAAGTTCCTGCATCTCGAATGCGATGTCAACGCTGCTGGAGGAAGGAGAGAATCAGAAGGTGACAATCGCAGAGAAAGTGCTCGAAGAACACGATCCTGCAGAGATGACCAAGAACGCGGAGGGCGGAGAACAAACAGCCGGCCCATCTCCAGTTGGCGAGGCCATTCCCAACCAGCATTACGCCGCAGCACATCCCAGCGTTGTCTGTCCGGATTACGCGGGAGACTGGAACAGATGTGTACCGGTGCCTGATCAGAGCTACAGACCGGGCATGTGCAGCTACCAGTCCGCACCCGGAGGATGGTATGGGGGTTACCAGTATCCTACATACAGCTACCCCTCACAACATCTCGATCAGCAATACGTTTCTTACGGTAACTTATTCTTATATATTTACCCTTTACATAATACTTTGAACAAAACATGCTGATTTTCAATCATTTGTGAATGATAAGCTCTCGCCATGTGAACATAATCTGACTATTATAAAGATAAAAGTGTTCCATCATTTCAGCCCCCAACAACGGTTACTCTGAGATGGAAGGGTGCCCTCCATTTGTATACATGCCATGCAGAAGCGGTTACGCGACAGGTCTCGGATGGGATCCAAACACCCTCCCGAAGCAGACTGACATGTACAACCAGACTATGTGGTAATTCTTAATAATAACTTGCTTCTGCAAGCTTTGCGTCTTCTTTTTTTACAGCTATGATGTTTTCTTTCGGATTTACGTTTCGTTTAATAATACTTTCTATTTCAGCGACGGTAAAGTCCCATGCGAACCGGGTTATCCCTGTTGGATACCTCCACAGGAGATCCCGAAAGTTCCAGCCGCCCAGGCAGTTAAAGCACCAGAAGAGAATGAAGCTCCCATAGAAAGCTCTGAGACATTCGACGGTAACTCCGCCGTCCAAGCAACAAACACAACTCCAGGAGAGCAAACAGTTGCGGAACATGAACCCCCACAAGAGGCCTCCGAAGAAGATAACAGCGATATGGATGTAGTTCACGTGATAGCTCCAAGCGAGCAAGCTTCATCTGATCCCTGGAAACCATCAGAAGCTGAGAACGAGAAGAGCGACAGTGATGAGCGCCCTAGTGAGGACTATTCTGTCGCGATGTCACTGGCAATGTTATCTAGGTCGGGATCGAATATCACGTCATAGATATCGATTTAAAATGCACAATTACATTCAACCTGTACACTTTAGAAGACATTATATAGGCAATGGTTTATTTTTTTTTTAGTTTCTTAAGTTGTCCCATTTAGATGTACTAATCTTTTGAAAATACTATTTTTCTCCTTGTGATGCTTTATCTAATGCATAATTAAGTACGTTAATGTAGACCAGGCTTAGAATGCCAATAGTTTTTGACTGCATGTTTATCAAATAAGTACTGCCGTGTGTCTAATAAGTACATGTATGGTAGTTCAAATAGTGTCAATAAAGTAATTGACAAATATAAACTTGACCGCTTTATTTGTCTTTCAAATTAATATCGTATTATTTTGGGCAAAATCAGTTGCAAAATAATAATGGACAATTTCCTTGGGTAAACTCACATCATACGTCGTTGCTAATTAAATAAGAAAATGTTAATGTTTAAACCTGTATACAAACTAAAGTTGAATTGTGCACAGATGCGATAAAACGGGTGTTTTTAAACGTCCAACTGAATCTGAAGCGGCTAGTTTCTGTGTTTCGGCAATACAACATTCTAACAGACAACAATAGTGTGATTAATCTCAGCTTATAACCTTCACACGCACAAACATTCATACAAATTAACCCAGCCAAACTGTTAGGGCGACGAAAGCCAGTACGATTCCCCGACAACAAAGCCACTCCAAGATCCCAAAACAGTGTAAAATATTATCAATTAATATTGTATATGTCAAGCAATTAGTAACATTATCACTGCGTCCACTCACATCATTTAAACAAGTGTTTTGAATACTGAGTAAAATAACCAATTTTCATTTCCAGGGACGAATGATTATACAATTCATTTAGGCTCTACTTGAACAAATCAGAGTAGCTAGATAAAATGTCCAAAAATTTGTTCTACTTTCTGTCTCCGAGAATACGGAGAATATGAAGAAAGAGGTTGAGGATGTCCAGGTACAAGTTAATGGAGGCGTGAATGTATTCCTCAGGGGATACTTTGTGCATTATCATCCAGGTGTCGAACACAATAAAAAGGGAGAAAAGGATAGCTCCGCCGACACCAATTGCAAAGTCAATCATTGGGCTCTGGAAAATCATCTATAAGAGAAGTGATAAGACGGAATTATAGTTAGTAAATCGGTAGGTAAGTTTTATTTACCGATGCATTTTTTCTTTGAAATTACGAATACACGAGATTTATTGGTACAAATTAGGTTACCTGAAGGAAACCAGCCCAAATGAGAACCCAGAGACATGTGAAAAGCCTGGAAATTAATAAAACACGCGTTCAATGACACATATGCAACTGAATATTCGGCCGCTATTCCGTTTAAGAGATTCGGCATGATCGTTTGAACTACATGTGGATACTTACCCCACTCCCCATGAAGAAAAGTCTCTTTTGGTCTGGAAAGTGTACGCGGTGAGGGCAACTGTTACTATGCAGGTCAAGAGGAATGCCTGGATCACACTGTGTACTTGGTAGAATGTCACTGAAAACAGCAGAAGACGACATCGTAAGGGATACGTTTTTCTATGATGCCGATCATACATGCAAATGGTTTCGGCAAGTGAACAAATGATTCATTTCCAAGTGGATTATACTGTATCACAAATAAACCGTGTCACAGATGCAGATATTACATACCTACTGTTCCTACCATGAGTGATTCAAAGAGGGTCTAAAAATAGAAGAGTTTTTTTATATCAAGGATGTTTGAGTTGGGATCGCAGCAGACGTCCAAAATTTCTCAATCCATTTAATTATGAATTATAGAGTAAATAAACGTCAAACCAACGTACAAAGATAGCCAGAAGGATGTAGTTTGTTGGTACTTCTCGGCTTTTTACCATCAGAGCAAAGAGAACCCCGAAGGATCCAAACATGGACACCATTAATGGCCATTGGCTGCAATGAAAATGTAAGTGTTATAATCGTCGGAACTTAGAAGAATGGATTTTTTTAGAACAAAGCGGTGCAAGAAAATATGTGATAAGTGACAAGATGTCTTCTGAACCATTTATGTTAAGGTATACATTACACAATCAGATATATGTATACGATAAGTACCTTGTTTTCATGTAATCAGCCACGGGTTCGCATAGCATAAAGAAAGCGGCAACTGCTGTGGTCAATATGAGCTGAGCTGAGACGATTCCATACACTTTTCTTAGAAATCCTGTAAAATTAAAAGATAAACCATATATAGACTGCAGTCAACCTCAAAATAATATGAGGGGATACGTTGAATCTCAGTATCACATCGCGTGACCCTATCCGTATAATTATATATATGCGATTTCAATTTAATCAAAAATATTAGAATCACAAACCCATTCGAATGTATAGAGATGAACTGGCAACATTAGAACCGAATGCGAAGTCGTCTTCAATGGAAGACTTGGTTGCCGATTTCCCAGTGCTCCCACCACTGGGAGTTGGTTCTGTACCCATAAATGTTGACATTTTATCTGAAAAGTTGAAGGTAGATTAGATGTACAATGCATCTGATAATATGGAATGAAAACAGCACTCCACGTGTCCCTTTGATAACCGTGCATAATAGAAACAGTCATGAATCATTACTAATTGCTATTACGGTTTAGGCCTATATCATGTGGGTGTGACGTTTGTAAATAGGAAATATCTGGACTTTCGCATAAGCCACCATAATTAATGCAGCAAGAATATAAACAGTGTTTTCATTTCCATCTATAAAAATAGGCCTATGCTAATATGGCGGTACATATGCACATTATGCCAATGCTGAGTATGTCAGCATTCTAAATGTTCCAGCTGCATGGTAATACGTTGCCCATAACACATATAAATGGCATGTAAGTCTTACCTGCTAGACGAGTACATGCAATATTTTCACGATCTCCAAGGCGGAAGTTGAACTACGCACTTGTGAATTATGACGTCATCAGTGCGCCGGATACGCTCTGCGACTGCGGCGCGAAATTTGAGATCGCGGCACTCGGAGTCCATGCGGCAGTGGTTGATCTAGGTATGTCAATCACATTAACGTTCAAAGCCAACCGGCTTATCCGAGCTTCACGTATCTTTATTGTCGCTGAATGCTCTCCTATAGGCTTATAGAAAAAACTTAATGATCTATAAATACTGACACTGGTTGCCATCGGTGAGCCATAGACTATTTTTTATAGCTGCACTAGAAAAGTTTAGTACAAGGGAGCTCGGTACAATCAAGTGTCGAGTATTTCAACTTCATACTCTGTAAAAAGGGGAGAATTTATCTGTAGCGTATCATCTTGAAAGCAACAATGAATGAGACGCTTTATTGTCTTATGCAGAACATACAGTTTATGGTAGATACAAATAGATATAAGCACGGCATTTCCCATACAGCTCCATAGGAGGCGTGCCAGCGCTGGGATTGAATTAATCGCTCCGCTGCGAGAGCCAGGGAAATTAATAGATGAGTTACACCTCTCCGAGTAACTATCCGGCTTAATTTCAATAGTTTGATCATTTCATTGTTACAGACGAATGATTTTTATTTATATAATATTAAAAGGGATCTTGAAAAACAGTTGAGCGTAATTGAGGAATTGATTCACACTTTATTAAGATTAATATACACGCGTAACACATTATACAAACGAGCGTTGTACATAGCATTAAATTACGTGCTGTACAAATGTGTCGCTTGTCTTATTAACTGTATAAACTGTCAAGAACATAACACTCCCCCGAGATAGGGATTTATACTTTTTTCGCCCTGGGGAGAAGTGTGCAATTCACCGGCCGCACCATCACGTCCGCCGTCTGAACATTAATCAAACATACTTTATGGATTGAATAGCCCAATTTAATGAACAACTAATACGATGCCCCGATTCGTTTTTAGAACCCAAATCGGTGTATACATACATTCCTAGTCGCGTAATACGTGACTCGTTGAATTCAGTACTAAAAATGAAGTATATTAATGACAATTTATATTTATTTAAGCATTCAGGATTACAATAATAACTTGATATACATGTAAATCGAAACAAAAGTGATGACTATGAATTAAGAGACATGTTGTTCTCAGCTGTTTTTATAAGAACGCTAAAATAATACAGCCAAAATAATGATGACTTCAGACAAAATTGTTACATGCGGGCTAGATGTAGTAACAGTTTTTGAATTCCCAAGTTAATAATTTTGTTGGTGTTAATTGAATCATAAGGTCGGTTTATCGATAGTTGGAAAACCTTCCTCAATTAAGTTACACATAATTGATATGGTTTGATATATAATTGATAATGAGATTTTATTTACCTAACGGTCTAAATGAACAGTTTTTAAGCGTTTTCTACAACAATTGATTATGGTCAAGTATGGTGCGAGGGGTGAAATTGAATCACGAGAATCGATGCCAAAAAGTGATTGATTCTGGTAAAGGGTCGCAGAAGCCATACTACTCTCAAATGAATCAGGGTATGATTTTACCTGGAATTCTTCTACGCGAAGTCCGGTGTAGGTGAAAATGCCTGTGATTGGCCAAATATGGCCATGTGGTTAAGGTCACCACTATAAGTGGGGGTCATCGTTAGAACTGGGTCACTTGATAAAGGTGTGATTGAAGACCGTCACATAATTTAATGGATTTATCATAAATATGAGGTAACGCACTTATTTTATTTTCTCAGTTTTTAAACAAATCATTATCGGACGATACACAGGCAGCGCACTGGCTGTCGTTCAGGCGCCGCTGATTGGCCTTACCTGAAATTTGCATGCCGAATACCTTATGGGGAATACCGTTGATGGCTTCAAGATGGCGGCGCCCTTTGATTACAAAAAATAGGTTCCAAAACACAGGTGTTTATTATGTCAGATCTTATTCAAACCGAATATCGGTAGGGTTTTTCCATTTCTAAGATATCTGTGAGCATTTAGAGGCGTTGTTAAATGCGTAGCATGTTCACGGATGGGTTAATCAGTCTGTTCATTCTCCGCTTTCTACCTTGACACAAAATGGGTCAGTCCTGTGAATCCTCAGTTTACCTGTGCACGTATATACGTGAGGACAGCACGTCGTTTCTACCGAGTCGGACACTCATTTACTAGCCCCGATTCTTCGTTTATGTGACGAAAACCTAAAAGAAGAAATGCGAGATAATTTGTTTATCAGTTTATAATCATCACAATTGTTGGAATGAGTGAACTTTTTCACATTAAGAGCTGTATTTGTTTATGATATTACAATGGTTCACCTGTCATACTACGTAAATAAAGCAATACTTTGGGAATCAGGTAAGCAGTGATATTTGTGATGTATAATAATGGGCCTGTCGCCGTATTATTTTCCTTAGTCATAATTCGTTAATGATGATGCCGCAAGGACTGAGATGTTCGCGCACACATAGGAAATATTATTAAGAAATCTCTATAAGTTATCGTTTTAATTACTTTCAGAGTGACAAAATAATAAGGCAAAGGGTAGCAGACAACATGCAGTCTCCGAAGGCTCCCACCCGAGTGGGTTTACTTGGTCTTTCAGTATTATTATGCGTTGCCCATTCATCATGGGCGCAAACTATCACTAGGAAAGGTAAGAATGAAGCTTTTCTTTTACACCGCCTTGATATGCACTCTGTATTACTGTTGTTCTTGCATGTCGTGCAACCATTTAATTATTCACTTCTTTTTCAGTGACAATTCCTCCTCTGATCATGAATCAGCCACCAAAAATGATGGCCTTCAGAGAAGGAGAAAGTATAGAGATGCCCTGTGTAGCAACAGGGGAGCCACAACCTGAGTAAGTGTCATTTATACGATCGGCCAAGTGTAATTTAGAGTCGGTAGCGACAGTAACAAGTACGACCGAACAGGACTATAACCGTATATCGATCAATGTGTTATCCCCCTTTCTTCTGCAGCTATAATTGGCAGATGAACGATAAAGACTTTGATCCATCAGGTGTTGATGGACGTATTGCTATCCAGCCAGGTGTTGGCACGCTGATTTTTGCTCGTCCTATCGAGAGGGATGAGGGAATTTACCAGTGCTTCGCAGAAAATTTAGTGGGCACGTCGCTCACAGTTAGAGTAGATCTGCGACAAGCCAGTAAGTTAACAATTTACTGTAATTCGGCATTGTGGGTAAACAGCTCTGTCAGACTGCTAATGTATATACATATTTCCATGCAGTGAATCATATATATATATATGTTATATTTTTTACAGTTCTCGAGTCTTTTCAAAACGCCCAGACGAGGTATCATTACACACGCCTTGGGCACTCCCTGACACTGCGGTGTGTCCCCCCGCGTAGTTTCCCCAAAGCGGACGTGTTTTGGGCGACCATCTCCGAGGGGGAGAGGTTTACCCCCATCGATCTCACCAACCGCGTGACCATGGATCCCGAGGGAAACCTTCACTTCGCCAACATCCTACCAGAAGATTACAAGGACGGCAGAACATACGCCTGTATCGTACAGAACACGGTAATGAGAAGCATCCAGCAGGGCGAATACGCCATCGTCAACCCTCAGGGGCAAACCATCCAGTACATGGCCCCTTCCATCCTGTGGCAGTCTCCTACCCATCAGGTGGCGCTTCGAGGGGACACATGGAGGGTAAAATGTGTGTTCTCCGGCAGCCCCACCCCTCGTGTCGACTGGGCTCGTATCGACGGAATCATGCCGTCCCGCTCTCGCCAGGAGAGCTTCGGACAGGAGCTGGTGATTGAGAACGTGCAGTTCGAGGACATCGGCAGGTACGAATGTCAGGGAATCAACGACGAGGCGCAGGTGCCCATCAGGAGGTCTTTCGACCTCAGCGTCGAAGCGTCGCCATTCTGGCTCGAGCAGCCCGAGTCTGTCAACGGAGCCGAGGAGGATGACGCCGTGTTTCACTGCCGCGCCTCGGGCATCCCCGAACCAGTTTATTTCTGGTTCATCAACGGCGTTCCCATTTCCAAACTACCCGCCGATCCGCGCAGGGTGGTGGAACAGAACAAAATCACTTTCCGGAACATGTCTAAGGCGGACGCCTCGGTGATACAGTGTAACTCCACCAACAAGCACGGTTACATGTGGCAGAACGCCTACCTTAACGTGCTCACAGAACCGCCAATAATCATCGATCCTCCCAAAGAGGGCATGAGAGCTGCCGAGGGCTTAACCATCAACCTCACATGCGAGGTAAGAAAACAAAAATATATATTCGATTTTGGGAAGGACATATGTGTATTCGTGTTTATCTTCTGCATTACTGTACATGTAGTAAAGATAAAAACAGTTGTGGAAGTATTAAAATAAAAACAAATATGCATGTATTAAAGATAAAAGCATGTCTATTTACCTAATGGTGAACTTTTGTTTGTCCTGCAGGTATTTGGCTCCCCCAAACCTCTGGTCGTCTGGCGTAAAGGAAGTGAGCAGCTGACCGGAGGCAGATTCCGAGTTCTCGAATCGGGACATCTGGAGATAACAGACTTATCGTTAGTGGACGCTGGCATATATACATGTACTGCCACAAACAGATTCGACACCATCAGCGCGACGGGTTCTCTGGTGGTGCGGAGAAAGACCAGGATTCAGACTGCTCCATTAGCCGTGACGGTGTTCGAGGGCACCGAGGCAAAGTTCACGTGTACCGCCACCACCGATCCCATGGAGGTGCAAAATCTGCGCATCGACTGGAAGAAAGATGGACAGATGATCGACTACGCCCTCGCTCAGCGGGTGTTCAAGAACACGATGGACAACTCGCTGACGATATCGGGCACCATCAGTTTGGACACGGGAAAGTACACGTGTGTCGCCAGTAACGGGCTAGACGAGGATGAGTCGAGCGCTCAGCTCGTGGTTCAAGCTCCTCCTGATCCACCAAATAATGTCTGGGTAAGCTATACATCGCTCAAATTAAAGGGTGCATTCTGAATATAAAGATCATTAAAATCGTTTGATGTTTTAAATGTTCGTAAGGACTCAATGCATTTACAATTGTGTGTCTTTCTGTAGGTTCTGTGTACAAACAATGAGAGAAAAGCTGAGATCTCTTGGCAGCCAGGGAAGGAGAACTACGCTCCCATCCTCAATTTCATCATCCAGTTTAACACGAGTTTTACTCCGGACACGTGGTACGATATCGAGACTAACGTGTCGCAGAACGAGAGACGTAAAGTTGTGACGCTCTCCCCCTGGGGGAACTACACCTTCCGCGTGCTGGCGAGGAACAAGATCGGCCTGAGCCCGCCCAGCGCGCACACAAACGAGATATGTAAGACCGAGCCTGACGTGCCCGATAGGAACCCTGACAACGTCATCGGCGAAGGAGACATGCCCAATAATTTAGTTATATTTTGGACGGTAAGTTACCATCGTCATTGATTTAAACATTATTTTGACGGATATTCCTAAAATCGCACCTATCGAAACTCAGTGAAGATGAATGTGCTTCATATTTTCCAATTCAGCCAATGCCCCGGATAGAGCAGAACGGGCCGGACTTTCGATATATAGTCTCGTGGAAGCGGATGGATATACCGGACGCGGTGGAGGAGGTGGAAAACGTGCAGCGGTCGGACGCCTGGCATTATGTGGTGCCGCAGCGGCAGGAAACGTACAAGCCGTTTGAGATACGAATTAAAGCGGCGAACACGCGGGGAGACTCGGTGGTGGAGCCCGAGTTGATTACCGGCTATTCGGGAGAAGACAGTAAGAACCATTTTCGCCACACCGTCGTAGATCATTGCCTTGTGTTTGTAAATTAAAAGTATGTTTAATTATGGTTCCACATTTCCAGCTCCCCTTACCCAGCCGAATGACGTGACCCTTGACCCAGACAGTCTTGGCTCGACAGAAGCTGTCTTACAGTGGACTCAAGTTGACACAGACCCTGATGTTGTCCGAGGATTTTTCAGGGGTTACAGAGTAAGTGCAGATGATACAACATACACAAGATATCCGATTAAATAATTAACCGGTAACTTTTCTGCTAATTTATGGACGTGTTAAACTTTTGCGTTTAAAACTTAGGTCCAATTTGCTCGGGCGAACGAGTGGCCAGAAAATATCAGGGAGCAGGACTTTATCCTGCGTGAACCAAACCAGTTCCCCCGACCGAGAATAAAGCGTGACCTTGACACGGAGGTGCGCGTCAAACTGATGTATCTCCCGCCCTACTCCGACATCCAGCTGCAGGTGCGAGTCCTCAACAAATACTTCACTGGCCCCCCGAGCACCCCCATCAACTTCCGCACGGGAGAGGGCGAGCCCGGACCGCCGGCGATGCTCAACGTACTCATCCGGGGCTCGACTCACTTCGAGCTGGAGTGGGAGGAACCGTACGAGCCCAACGGTATCTTACAGGGCTACAACATCTCGTACCAGACGATCACGGGGCTGAATCTCGGCAGGCTGCAGTACCGCGAGACCATCCCTGATCCGGCCACTAACCGAGCTAGACTCACCGGTCTGATGCCCGACACGTATTACAGAGTTTACCTGGCCGCTGCCTCCAGGAGAGGCAAAGGAGAACCCATCTTTATAGACATGTCTACATTACCAGCAGGACGTAAGTTTCTTAAAATGCAACATCAACCTCCTATGATATGAAGCAACATTTTTCTGTCCATTGTGTCATCCATAAAATACGATATTTTCATATTTCCCTACACAGCACCAAGTCCGCCAACATTCATGCCAACCGGAGTTAATGAATCGTGGGTCAATGTGACCTGGGAGCCAAGTAGGTCAGCCAATCCCGGGAGTGTGTTCTACGTCCAGTACAGACCAAGAGGTTAGTAAAATAATACACATATACACCTTACCCCTGGATAATATTTCTCGTATTTGGAGCGCAATATCAACCCAGCCACCTTTTCCTCTAGGTTCATACGAGTGGCTAAACTCACCAAACGAAGTATTGAGGTTTTTCATGGAGATCTACAATTTGGACTCCGGTACAACGTACCAGGTCCGCGTTGTGTCCAAGAATGGCGAGGGATACGAGAGCCCCTCCGAATGGCAAGAAGTCAGGACAGCCGGTGTTGGTAAGGGCACTATATATGTAAACATTACATTTTTCAAGACTGATGATATTGTGGAATCTTATGTGATGCATAATTTACCTGTTTTTGTAGCGCCCGGTCACTTTGATTTGTCCAAATCCCTGTGGTTCTACGGAATATTCATCGCTTTAATCATCATCATCATTCTCCTCGTGCTGTTCATCGTACTAAAGAAGTTCCACACCGATATGTGGTGGCTGAAGAAAGGTACGATATGATTATTAAATAATATGACAACACTTAGCGATTTAGCACGACAATAATTCACCTAACGCCGGAGTGTTAAATTATTAATAATTTTCGTCTGTAGAGTCTGAAATCGAAGAGCAAGTGCGACAGTTGCAGGCTGAGGAGGCCGCCAGACAAATGGGAGTTTTCAATGCTTATGCTGAAACGTAGGAACTATTTCATCACTTTTTTAATCGCTGTGGTATTGGTTTTTTTTTGTAATGGGCCATTTTTATTGATATGCGCTGTTATTATTTACCAGCGGCAGCAGAGAGATGATAAACGACGGTGCTGATTATAAAACTCCCCTCCAAGGAGATGCTTCCTATGACGAAGATTACGACCAGCAGGGTTACGATGACGGCGGATTCGGTGGTAAAGGGTACGGGGATCAGAAGGGAGGATACAGCTATGATCAGGGTGCTCAGGGCTATGATCCCGCCGGGCAAGGGTACAATGTGCCCGCTGATCAGGGGTACACCGACCCCGGCGCGAACCAGTACGAGGAGGCGGTACCGTATGAGGCACCTCAGGGATATGACCCGGGATACACGCAAGGGTTCGCGCCACCCCAATATAACGGCGCCGAATATCAGGACTATCCACCAGATCAGCAACAACAACAACAACAACCGTTGAGGTAAGAAACTAGACCGAAATAATCGAACTTATCAGAACAGAAACCGCGGATTGACTTGAGTATATTAGATATTTATGTTGACTTTCCTCCTTGCAGGTTAAATAGCCAAGCTGATCCCCAGTCGGATACTTTTGTATGAGCCAATGGGATCGAAATCATCTTTCGATTATATATATGTGCTAATCTAGAATCTGTGAGCCAATTAACATTTACATTTAAATCGTACATTAGACTTCGTGAAGTGTGGAGAGTACCCGGTCGTCTCTCTAAACGAGACTTGTGCTTTGGGTTGCATCTTTTCATCCACTATGTTTCATTGTCATTACACAAGGCTCATGCTGCCAAGCGCTTTGTACATTTGTATCATACATATACATAGTCTTTTTTACCAATGTTGTCTGTACAGATTAATAAGAGATACAAATATTATATTTCTAAATGTGCATTTGTATAAGTGAAAATGTCGATAAAAGGGGTTATTAATTGTCTTGTTCTGTAAACTATTAAGTAACCGTACAATCGGTAATTTCTCGTCTGCTGAAGTGAATATTGTAAGTGTACACGCGTTTAGGTTCCGATTCATTCTTATATACATTCCATCCAATTAACGTTTGATAAATCAGTAGATTTGGCAATAATTATAGACCCTTAGAGGATAGAGATTATTTTTGCCTTCGTCTTTTTAATTTGATTTCATATCAAAGACCATATCATTGAAATCCGGCGTTCCGCTACGTTTCCGACGTAGCTCGAGAATGCGGATATCCACCAAAGGCGCCATATCATATGTACTAAAATATGTCTAGGATTGTTTCAGATTTCTACCCATGCTTGTAAATTCCAAATATATGTACTTTGCGAAATTTCTGTACATTTTGCTCCGCTGTCGGTACATGGATATTTT
>JAXGGS010060990.1:11363-22470 GCA_035585475.1 Armandia brevis | reverse complement strand
CCAATAAACACAGGAATGTTAAAGTAATAAGTTTTATTGTTATATGTTGACCTGAGAAGCCCCAGGATTCTACATATGTACAAATATAGATTTGAGTTCAATAGTTCAAATATTTTGCTTTGGATTGTTTATCAACTTACATTCGACGATGCTAGGTCTACAGCTGGTTTCCTCCATATTGAGGAATTCCTTGTAAGTTCTGTCAGATTTTTGCATTGAGGAAGGAATGTTTGTAATTGACTTACATGCTGAAATCCGCTGATGATCATTTTTGTCAGTTTCTTCTCCTCAGCTTTGAGCGCAATGTGTAACCCTTGCAACTTTTGACCACATGTTTCAAATGTATCCTCCACAGCTCTTATAAATTTTAAGCTAGCCCCAGATGTTAAAAATGTATCCACAAGATTAATCTTTTGATAATCATGGACCATATACTTCTTCAGATACGATTTCATTCGAGACACAAAATCCTTAATATTGCGTATTTCTTCTTGCACTGAAAATTCATTCATAAACCTGTCCCATTGGAAGCTGGTGACAGTCTGTGTAGCGTCACGGAGATAGGTAGCATATACTGTGAAGCAGTTTTCAAACTCTAAACTTGCAGCTTCAAATATGGTGATCAATAGGGCCATTGGATTGTTTCCTACCATATCCTTAAAATTGCTAGGTGTTTTAGCTTTCAGGAATGTTTGCCACCAACGTCCAAGCCAGTAGTTGACTTTCCGGCTGCCATAGTAGTAACCAATAGATTCAGTAACACATGTCCCATTTGTAGGGTGTTCTGTACAGTTTATCATGATTTCCACAAACATATTCAGTGTATTTGATGTAATGAGGCTGTCCATGCAGTAATCTGTGTTTTCCTTACCGAACAAATCTTTTAAAGTTGGTAGATGTGTGTCATTTCTTGTTTTTTTCCCTTGGTCTTGTTTATTTACCCCTAACAATATTTTATAGGTTTTTCTAAACATCGAGATGGATTGTGTCAATTCTTTCTGGATGTTAACATCTTCTTCTTGGATTATATCTACCAATTTAACAAGCTTCACAGATTCTTGTAATGCATAGATTGCTTTTTCGATGATATATCCCAAATATTTGTGATATTTGGTGAACGCAAGATTAAGTTCTTCAGGTATGAATATGACCTGTTCCATAGGAAATTCGCCGATTTTATTCATTGCAGCATTGACTTTTCCTAGTGTTGCATAATTCCTGAATGTAAACTTATCATTTAGGAATTCTACCATATTTTGTAGAGCAGAATTAGTGCTCTTCAGCAGAATTACTGTTCTAGCCATCTCTTGTTCATCAACACGGTGTCGAATTTCATGAGCGGTTTGATAACTCTCTCTGACGCTCTCCCTGCGGGACTGGAGAAGTGTATCAGCAAACAGACTAGAGATCTGGCCACTCGACAACTCTACGCCATGTGATATTATGGTGCAATTATCCGGACATTTGCAACTTAGCTTCATTTCTGGCGTGTAACCATCAGATGTGTAATTCATACAATCACGAAGTTCAGATATAGAGCATACTTCACCAGGACCTAACAAATTTAAAATTGATTTTATCAATGCAATATGTGACATTCAGCCGATTCATTGGTTAGATATTATTCTATTCCACAATGCCTAGAAATGACTGTTCAGAAATTAATGTAGTAACCTTTCATATATGGCTGCCTGCATCCACACTTGTTCATAGTTTCCTCCATTTCACATTCTCTCATGCACTTTAGCTTAGAGTATGGGCCTTGGTAATACTTGAGCGCCTTCATGGAACAGTTCCCATTGGGATATCCCAAACTTTTGGACTAGATTATACTTCAGGATCAAACAAAGTTTCGTAGCCCCAAACATTTGAGCTGTTTATTAAAAATCTAAAAGTACCAACCCTAGAATATTTACAGCTGGCATAGACATGTGAATTCGGAGCAACTGCAAATCCTTGGTCGTTTAAGTTTGGGAGGTTGACACTTGCGTGTAAGTGTATCTGAGTAGAAATGTGTCATAAAGATGCAGTCAATAGTGTATAAATAAGAAATAAAGTACCTTGTGAAACCTACCTGCATACCTGCATTTTGTCCGAATCCTCTCACATGCTCATATTGTTCTATATTCAATGTTAATCGAAGACCATCCTCAGCTCCTGTTTATATTCTTCGCATGGTCATATATGCCTTACTTGATATTAGAAATATCAGTATCTAAACAAATCGGAGATTAAGCATTCTTTACCTGTTCTGTCAATATTCAGTTTGCCATCATCATTCAGAGTAAAGCATTGCCCTAGATCTGTCAGATGTTCTTTTATGCTTATTTTATCACAGCTGCCATGGTTCCAGACACAGCTTATAAATCAAAACAACATGGAGAATATTAGCACATTTTGTGCTTGCCTTCCTGTGATATATTCTCATCAACTAATTATCTCCTTACTTATCCAGAGAGTCATTTTGTTTGTGACCAAGTTCTTTTACCATTACATCTTGTTTAGTTTCTAGAAAATAAAATAAATACTTCACGGGTGTGTATATGGGTTCCATCTGAAGAAGAATACAATTCATCTAGACAGATGACATCTGTCAGCTTACCTCAATAGTCAGCGTTTCTCATGCTATAACTTTAATAACAACGGGATTGAGGGAAATTGCTTGCAATTGCTATGGAAACATTTACAACCTTTCAGAAACGCATGTCTACTTGCCCCAACGTTCAGATTTAAAAATAGGCCATGTTGAATCAGGGTCAATGCACAAAGCAGTGCGAAAGCTTAATAACTCTAGCTCATAGCGTGCTTATTTGCTTTTCGTTATAATATTAAGTAATTCATACATGAATTGCACTGGTTGCCTTTCGCATGTTTGTTTAATTACCTCCGACATCGTTTAAAATCTGTTGATATCCATGGGAATAATGAACAGGCTTTTCGCTGAATATGCGTAATAGGGCATAACTATTTTCTGTTAGAAAAAGAGTTTACATTAGAGTGAACATCATGGTATGTATATGAAGTGAGACATCTACAAACCATCCTCAAATTTAGCTATGAAGAAAGTTCTTGTTTCTTGTTTCTTGCCATAATTTTTTTTGAAGAGGTTCATTACACAAATAATTCACCACAATGCATAACACGCGGTCTCATATGGATACAGTATGCGAGGAAAGGTGTATACTGGATATAGGATGACTGACCTTTTTGATTCCTCTCTGAGAGACAAGATGTATCATTTGTAAATTCTATCATTTTGATTGCTAAACATCCTAACGCTCCTGTCCTTGAGATAACAGATACCTTATAATAAATGGCTAGTTTGGGTATCACATATTTTGCTGTATTTGACATGTGTGTTGGTGGAAAAACAGATACTTCAATTGCATTCTTTTCTTTGTCGAGAAAGGCTACTCTCAAGTCTATGAAGTTGTCAATCACATGGATCTGGATTACAAAACATGTTTGTTTTTCATTCCAAACCGGCAACCGAGAAAAAAAGGAGGCTTCCTCTGTTCTTACACAGCCAATGAAACAAGGCATTCGAACTGTTCCCAAACCTGTAGCAGTATACCAATATGTTAAAATCATACCATGCTACACACTTTGGGAATTCTCAGTTGATGTAATAATCTATGCAATAATATGAGTACCTCGAAATGCCCACGTCCACCCATTGCTAACCAACCCGTCAGTGGAATGGATTAATGCACAATTTCTATAATCAGGGTAATAACACGGATGCTTGGATACTGTAAAAAGGAAACATGTTGAAAGTGCAAATATGCTTCCCTTGGGGCCTATGGCTTTTCCGAAAAATTGATATTCCTTATTTGATGCTTCAGTTCTTGAAAATAACACATTATACATACATGGAATTGATATATCTGGTTGGTTTATACATACCTAGAGAATCGCAACTTCCATCTGCCGTACTAATATCATAAATGGTAGGATGAAGGAAAAGGTTTGATGCGCGGCTTGCACTATATTTAGCTTCAATTTTTATTTGAAACAGATGTGTGAATTCCACTTCAAGGAAAAGTAGGCTGGGTTTAACGCTAGTCCAAGCTATTTGATAATGTCCCAACTCAAAAATGGTTCTTGTTGAACCGCCCTGAGTTTTGTCTACCAAGGACACATCCATGGGGGATCCCTGCATTTCCATATCCAATCTAATACATATCGTTCCCACACTCTCTGACTTAATGATTGGTGAGATGAGACTCCAAGTATCCGTCGGCTTTAAGCTGTTAAATTGTTTCACATCATGTGCCAACACTGCTCGTCCAACTAAAAATATTTCTAAATTGTTCACTGATGTTTTTATTTGTAATCTTACCTATTTATGTTAGAAATGATGATAGTAGCTATCTTTTTATAATAGTGGCAAAACCATCCTATCCATGTTAGAGTATTTTTTTTAAGAGATGTCCCAATTAAAACATACCTTCCGTTTCTACTGTCCATGAATCCACACTTGACAATGTCCAAGTTGTGTAGTCACATAAACTGGCATTGAAGGAGCATCTCAGAGCTGTCAAATCTAAAACATTGAATCAGTTAGATTATATAAAGGGAGGTTAATTTTCAAATCACAAATCACTGAGTCAATGTTTTGCAACAAACCTTTGGGATGAAACCTGGTCTCACAAAGGTCCCCTAATTCTACCTTTTCAATGCTTATGTATGAACTTTTGTTCGGTATATTTTCAAACTTCAAAAGCAAGCTGTATCTACCAGGTGGTAAACATATTGAAGTGTGATATTCATAAATAGTGTTGTTATTCTTAGTGACTGAGAAAAGACGATAGTCATAGATGCGTTGAGCCAAATCAAATGCGAAAAGTTCAAAAACACCACGAGAAGACTTCCAGTGCACAATGAGCTCCCGTGATTCAGTTACTACTTGTGTCATTGAAACTGACATTGCTTGGTGCCTTTTGGAGGTGTTACTGTCGTAGTTTAATATCAGAGATCCTGAAAAGAGGTTATCATGTACAGGTAAATTTTGCATGAACATTAGGATGAATATTCTAAATTTAATTACCAGAATCTCCATCCACGTTCCATTCTTCGTTACCATAGGTAGTATAGCCACAGGCGTGTCCATTCTTAAAATCACATTCCATAGATGGAACTTTGTCTCCTGAGTAGTCATTAATATTGTATTAGGAAATCTGAGTAGATTAATGAGAATAATTGATTTATAGAGTATTCAAATCTCAAAAAAAGGAACTACCGCTACACATCCCAGGAATTAAAGAAATGCTTTCTAGCCTGAGAAACAGGGACTCGAACTGCCAATTGTTGTTTGTATCATCACCCTGAAACTCAATCTCCACAGAAGCATTTCCGGCTGACGTTAGTAGTTTTAATTCGTTTTGTTTGGATGAAATATTGATGCAATTAAATCCCCCGATGTTTGCTTCATACCATATATTTAAACATATCGTAAATGGATATTCCTCATAACTCTTGACTTCTGTTTGAGGTTTTTTGATAGACGAGCTTAAAGAAAAGTTTGCCTTGACACATGAATCATTTGTGATTGGGAATGTGGGAGTCATCAGGATTGCATGAAGTGGTAAGTCTCTGATATTCAACTGCATGTGGTACTTCTTTGCTGCAATATTCAACACTTTCGTTAAATATTTCTGTTAGAAAATTCCCTACATTATCAAAAATCTAAGCAAGGCTACGCCCCAAATCGAAATTAATTGCCATTCATCTTGTCCACAGTCAGATTTGTATCGGGATGAGTCATTGTGCGGTGCCATTTGTGTTGAGAATCCAGTGATACATCCATGAATCCACAGTCATCTTCAGCAAACTGGCAGTGACTGAATTTCTTAAAACCTGCAGGCGTGAATTTTGATAACGGAAACATAAAATAATTCAAGACATTATATGTACAGGCGAATAATGATATCATTTCTATGTATAATACTCAAACTAACACCTTCCATATGGAATCTAGAAAATGAGAATACAAGTACTTTGTTCTCACTTTTCAGTGTACACTTTCCGGACACAAAAACAAGTGATCTCAGTGCAATTACTGACTGGTCAGCATCATCCCCGTATGCTAAAATAACAAATCTAAAACTCGAAGTGTCAACACTTGGTTTTATAGTGAATCGGAACTCTTCAAATTCAGGTAAAAGTGACGTCACACTATCGAACACTGTATCCGTGATAATGTGGTCCCTGACATTGGCTTTCTGGTACTGCAGCTCCATCTTGATACGGGTCATTATAGCCATAGTTGCTGACATGCAGTATGTTCCACCAGGTATAGGATCTGTATATAAATATGCATGCTCTTGAAATTTCCTCCAAGGATATGGACCAGGAAAAATGTTTCTGAGTATTAGTAAGTGATCTGAAAAAACAGAATGTATTACACCGTGAAAGAGGAAGATAGTGTAACTCTATTAATATATAATAACATGAAATAGCTTTGGTGGTCCGTAGACATCTAAAAAGGATTACCATGTGAATAAGACTCATTCCAAGTGTTATGGGCTTCATAATCCAGCAGAAATCCAAAACCACTCACATGTCTGTTAGATTTGAACTCAAGTTTAAGGTGGCCATCTTTGTTCATACTATATTTCTGTATAAATCTTTCTTCAGGTTTTCGCAAAACACAGCTTTAGTCCCATTTGCTTGATTGCCTCCTTCTGCCTGGATCTTTTTCAGAGAAAGACATAATCTACTGAATATCAACCATTGTTCATCCAAGCACATTGGAGGTTTTGGTATTTCAATAATGAAAAGTTAAGTTTGAATTTGTTTAAATCTATAAATTCTGATAAGATAATTGGACATACTCACAGACGTGACTTACCGTTAATGCATCATTTTGACAATCATCTGATTTTTCAATATCAATGAATCCAAAGTATAGAGTAATAATCTGCCCAGGAGAACCATGTATATAGTATACACAGTGGGTATTTCCTGTATAGTTATTTGGGTATCCAGGTGAAAAGATTTGTCCTGTGCGATTGTAAAAATGGGTTTCACATCCTAAAAATGTGAATGTATATTCAATTAGGAAGATCGTGTAAGTGGTTCATTGTTATTTGAAAATACATAATACTCATATGAGATTGATCACCAATTAATTGATTAACTTGTCTCTTGTCTGTTAATCTAACAAGCCAGTGTAGTTTGTGGTAAGTTGATGTTAAATTTGAATATATTTGTAGTATTTCCAACATTTGGATATTTTTTCATTTAAGTGAAAACTCACCATTTTGTCTATCCAAAAATACTTTTTCCTCAGGCATAGTAGTCCAATCAAAATATTTATTTGAGCAAAATGTCATCAAGTTACATTTCTTGTCGTTTAAAACACAGCTGTGTATCAATTCTCCATTTATTACTAAACAAAAAAGAGAAGGAGGTCTGCACATGTAAAAATATATTTGGCTCAATCATCATTCATAAAGATATTTCTTTGCTATCCTGTTACTGATCTATTGAGTACAGCATCTTTCCCTCATTTCACGTTTGGTTCATTCATGAAAATACCTTCCATTGCAGCCAAATTAAATTCAAAAATTGACTGTAAGCCCTATTACTTGCCGGATGTTTGTCGAGGGGTGATTGGATCGGAGTCCCTGGTATCTTCATCCCTTTCCACTGTGACGTCATCCACAGAGATATCA
The DNA here is from genome assembly GCA_035585475.1 of Armandia brevis. Lineage (NCBI taxonomy): Eukaryota > Metazoa > Annelida > Polychaeta > Opheliidae > Armandia > Armandia brevis. The sequence continues at coordinate 14,791 of JAXGGS010060990.1, read as the reverse complement.
CTTTCAAATGGTTTTCCGCAGGTTGCGAGAATTACTATTCTATAGTCACCGGGGGTAAGATTCGGTAACCAAATGACTTGTCGAGCCCAACGGCCTTGGCTCCAGATTTTGGTAACAAAATACTCAGCGAAACCAATCTCATTTGCAAGATATATTTCGAGGTCAGCTATGAATTCAGGCCTTTTAAAGATCATTTGATGGTGCATGATTGTAATCACTTGGTTAGAATCTAACCTAACGGAAGGTGTGATGAGGTACGCTTTATCCCCAATGACAAACCGTCTTGAATCCAGAAGCATGTAAAAGTCTATAAAAGATATGGCAGGTTAACGTACATTCGTTCATTGGGCAGGCTTGCTGTCAATAATCTCAACTGTGGCATCGCGAATTCGCCTCAAAAGTGATCATTTCAATGTGTTTGATACTACATTATTCAACGCTTATCCAGCACCCCCCATCCAAAACCACCCACACACACACCCTCATCCCCAACCGCCCACACACACACACAACCTCACCCCATCCCAAACCAGACCCATACCCCCCAACTAATCTTCCGGATTTGATCAACCCTCAAGCGAGACTGGTTAACAGAGCCCAAGGGTTCAATCAGGTGCGTGGTATTTACCTAGGATGGACCCAGAACTTGATGCTTGTGGGCTGGATTTTGGAGAATATCCAGGTCCTCTATGTCGAGTCCAGTCTGGAATGTTTGCCCTGTTTGTCGACAAGTAATAACCGCATACATACTTCCTCTCAAATGAACACTCTATTTGTCTTTGTTTTCCTGTAAATTGATGCAGATAATTTTATTCAAGATATTATACTGGGTGGTTTTTGTGCGCGGTAAATAGCAGCATAAATGATGCTGTAAAGTGGTATGCTTATGGGTAGCAGCAATGATAGATCAAGGGAATGGTATTGAACAAACAATGTATCTCCATCTAGCAATATGAAGTATGTAATAAACTTAAAATTAAAATAAATCGCATGGCTGGACCTCAGCCAGGGTGCCACATTTACTGATAACTGACAACTACGATATGTTGGAGTATGAGTACGATTAGGGGAATGTACATCTTATGTGGTTAGAAACCCCTCGCCAAGAGATCAAAGTCCACATTTCTTGCAGACTGCACAGTGCACCATTCCCCTGACCTACCATTGGTTGCGGTAATAATGGTGTGAGCTACTGGAATATAATTATGCATTACCACATGGCTGTGTTTCATCACTGTTATCACCACAGTTATCCGCACCATTGCATGTCAGCTTATCAGGAATGCACATCTTATTCCCACACTTGAATCTGCCTTTAGGGCATTCTAAAATAAAACACAAGTAGACTAGGCTACATCACATATATCTTCCAGACGGGCAAATGTCGGCATCTTGTAAATCTAATATTATTGAAGGTTTTTACTGGACACCTATGTTATCGATATTTTAATAAATTATTCTTGCTTGAAATCAGAAGTTTATATATCCAGAGGTAACGTGATAGAAATGTTATAACGGTATATATTCCAGACACTCTGATCACTATGAATTAATAATTGATATAAAGTTTCAAACTAACGAAGCGGTCGCGCCAAAACATGCTTATTATACAATCACAAACGCGTACGTCTCAATATATAGGCATACAGCTAAGTGAGTGTATTTTGTATAAACTTTTGTAATACAGTAGTAAATTGTTGTCCAGCATTTAAACCAGTTTTGCAAACCTTCTCATCACAAACACCATAAACAGTGGGACGGTAAGGAAAGTGGATAAAAAGGAGTGGTCTAAGTTGCATTGAAATACAATCATCTCAAGAATACAGCATAACTAGTTTTGGAAATGATATGGTTATGGTTTTGTTTTGACAAGCAAAATATATTGCACCTACCGCAGTAATCAATTAGACATTTCTCAGCTATCAGCATATTTGTCCTCTCATTGTGCACGAAACACCTCGGTTCTTGCCAATTAAGCCCAGGAACATTTCTACAATTTAGGCCAACTCTTGTGGGTTCATATTTCTCCGGCACTTGCCGATATAACTTCCTGTACAGATCAGCTTTCAGTGCTGAACCGATAAACTCACAACTTTTATTCTTCTGAGTCAAAGACTGATTACCCACGTAATCGTAGCCACGTCTGGTCCTTACACAGCTTTTGTCTGCCAAAAGTAGAGGGAAGACTCAAATTGGTATTATATGAATTTTGAAAAACATTGATCCTGTTAGTCAACTGGATATAGACATATATGAAATCTGAAATTGATCGATTAAGAGAGGTCGGTTATGTCTGTTAGCAAAAAATAAAAATTTGTTCAATGACAATCAAACTCATTCTTATCACAACACTGGCACTACGCACATGCATCCAAGAAGGACTGCCCACGGATACATGGTGGCCCAGAGCTGTATATAGAACAGTTTACGCTAGGGAACATCTAATTTTTCTGACTTATCGTAGCAGAATATTTGAATATCGAACCATTTGTTTACTGTATTTAGCTATATTAAAGGGATGTTGGTTAATTGAGAATTTTAATAGTTTGTAATTCATCAGGACGAATTGCTAGTAATGATTGTACTAATGTCAGAGTAACCACTGACAAGCAGTATCAGCAAATGTGTCATGATATATAAAACATCATTTAAGGTATACCTAGATCCCAGTTGGTCAGGGAAATAAATGTGTAATTCCTGCCTGTTGCGCTTAATTTGTGTCATTGTTTTAACGATAATTGATTTTGGTAATACATCAGTATGAATGTTGATAAACTTTGTTATTTTCTATTTTTTTTCTACTTTCATTTGATAATACATTGTCATGTTGACGTACGAACTTTAGATAAATTTACCCATATTGCGCTTCAATATCAAGAATAATAATTTTTCTAATGAAGTTGCGTGGAAATAACTGATGTTTCACTGGCCACTCACCCTCATCACAGCTGGCTATTCTGACATCATCTATGGCTATGCTTCCATTTCCTTTGCGTTCAGTAACCAGTGCAATCCGGTGAATACCCATGGGTAATTCTTGGTACAATCTGCAGCAAATTGTTTAACATAAGGTATAAGCTATCAAAAGTAGTAAAAAAGAAAACACGAAGGATTGGAATAGAACCTAACCCTTGCCAAACAGGTCTCTCTTCACGGAAGTGTCTGGGTATTTCATAGATGATAGTTTCGTCCAGCTCCTCATTTGTAAGTTTGATTTTTAGGCTTGGAGGTCGAACACCATTTCGCCAGGTAAACAGACGAAGACACATTCTGGCTGTGTTGATAAAAGGTGTCACCAATTTCGCTGTCAGGTCATTACCCAATATTTGCTTTGCCAGTATGTAATGCCCTGCCTCTGAAATAGTGGGGGGGGGGGGGGGGGGGGAAAAAATTAAACGGGGCCCAAAAATGGGTGCAATTTAAATATA
>JAXGGS010060768.1:8563-22482 GCA_035585475.1 Armandia brevis | reverse complement strand
GAGGCGCTGATTCGCCTCAGGCACATCTTCATCTTTTGATGACGTGAGACAATTTTTATCATCCCACAGAATCTAAGAAAGATTGGTATGGGTTCATGCGCGAGCAACTAAAATAAACCTCAAATAATGGTTCTAGTCTCTGACTTGTGTGATTTGACTTTATAAATTTGAATGTGCTATGCTCGCGTATCAGGAGTGTAGTGTCCTTCAACATTACTTAAAATCACCTCGCTTGTCATTGTTTCAATTATTAAACTTTCAGCCAACATTGTTGGTTACTGCGAATGTCCCTAGCGCTAAGAAGCTGATTGTACATGGACCAGATTTAAGCAGTATCCCGTCTCAATTCCCTATTCATGAGGTAAATGCACCCCACCGTAAAACAATTCAAGATTTCAAAAGTTTATTAAACCATCTAATTTGCCTGATATGATGGGGTTTCGATCACCATTAGCGCATTTTTCATCGGATTACTGTGTTTTAACGAGTATCTGGCTATTTTTCATCATTCAGGATACACAATTTGCCCAGATACTAACTGACAGCTTGGATTTCTTTAACATACCAGACGAAGAACATGCGTCATACTTTCTGGTGGACACAAAAACAAGTACATAATTTTAATAATTGTCTATCGGTAAAGCTCTTTGCATTGTTTACAATTTACATTTATATTTGTCTTTTCCAGACCAAATGCATAACTTGAATTCGTACGTGCGCGATTTCTACTTTTTCCATCGAAACTTTTACCCACAACTCAGTCTTGTCTGGATGAATCCAGAAGAGGCATCGAAAGCGCTCCAAAAACAGGTACAATTCATCATGAGATAGATGTATTCAGTATTTAAGGTGCGATAGTAAACCCTATTCTATATGGCAACATCAACTCTATAGGTCCTTGTACACGTACTAAGCCATATTTCTTCATTATTCACCTTTCAGGCGTTCATTTTGAAGTTTTTGGAGATTGGAAAGGTGATGTTCTCTCAGTCGGTCATTCAAGCATCCTCTGGACAACAAATGCAGAATCATGTGTCCTTTTTACACGAAGATCTCCTGAAATTACCGTCGTTCCCCCGGAAAGCTCTGGAAGCAGAATTTGGTCTACATAGCGGTGAATATGGTACCGAGGTTGCTGGCCTGGATATGCTTCACAAATATGTATGGGCCAGAGTAAGTATCGATAGTCGAGCCGTACATGATACATGGCAAATTTTTTTAAGCTTGGTGATGCGGTATGCCCAATGTAGTAATTAGTTTCATGATGAAATGTCCATGTACATTTGCAGCTCATGTCTACTTTATTTCGGGGGATGTCCAGCACTATCACGTACGCGGGCGACCTGCCTCTTTTCCTCAATGTAATTAACGGCACACTTTATCTACACGGAGAAGACACGGCAATGCTGAGGATGTGTTTGTCTACCTTTATAAATGCTGCAAGACACTTCAAACAGGTCTTTGCTACATCAGGGTACGCATTAATATATAGTTTTAAAGATCTGCATGTATGTTATTGTCTGTGATATTACATGTACTCTAATACAGGATTAATGTTCATTATTCTGTAGGTTCATGTTTATCATGCCCACTTTACTTCGCGTGTACTCCAACCACCAGTCCAACCCGGTCATATGTGAGGCCATCGAGTTCACATGCCGCCAATTCTTCATACTGCACAGAAATCCTTTCATGCTTCAAGTACGATGCCTATAACATTTAAACGGTCCAACAAATATATAGCCCAATACCATAGGGGTATATATTAATCAGTATATGGATAAATATTAATGAGTATTTGCGTTTCGTCCCCAGATGTTTGGAAGCATTGCGCCTGTATTGGACATACGTGAAGATACATCAGTCCGATGCCTAACTAAAGTGGACCCAGAGGCTTTATTCAGCTTATTGCTAGCTCTGGAGAATGATTGTCCTGACGAACTAGATATCCTTGAAATGGTCGAAGGGGAAAAACCATTAATGGCTTTGGTATGTGATATTGATAATTTATGTCTCGAGTGAGAACTGTTGAAAAATAACTGTTACCGAGAAATAAAAAAACTATTACCATTAATTTCTAGGACTTCTGTTATATTGATGACCCGGACACCTTTACGATGATAGATGCCATCAACCTTTGCGTCACTGTTGTTGCTTATGCTAGCGATTCTGTTCGAGCCATGCAGATGCTGGTTAGTTCTTTAATGCCACCTACATTTGATTTCATCCTTACCTTGTTCATCATTCGCTAATTCTTACATCAGGTAATCTGTGAAGGTTATTTCATCTATCGACTAAATCATGGTTTCTAGGCAATCCTGGAAGCGATTTTGCCGTATTATCTGAACCACATCAAGGAGGAAACAACGAGGAAGGACAATCCAAGTGCAGTGCGTGAAGAGATGCAGCTCATCTCTAACATAGCCATCTCAATGAGGGCTTTAATCAGTAGCAGTGAAACTCTATCCCGGTAAAATATCATACTTGTATACCCTGGACCCCATGTACATTGCACTTGTATTTGTTAACATGATGTCAACCAGATTTGTTTTACTTTTAGAAATTTTAACGGTCCGCAGAGGCAGTTTGAGAAAGAGAAGGATAATGTAAAAGCTACTCAGAATCACAGCAACCACTCACCCCAAGGACATCATATATATTTTGACGAGCCCTCGGACATTAGGTACATAAATGTTCACATGGCCGTTAATACAATTACTCATGTTTCTATTTCGTAAACTTGGCTTTATGTTGACCGAACGATCTCCGCAGATTTCTTCACATGGAAGAGGGGCTCGCAAAGAAAACGAGGCAACAGCAAGCTATGGAGGATGAAGTGGATGTGTCTCTTGGTGAATTCCGCAAACCTCGCAACTCACTACTGTGTGTGGTTGCCTGCTTTTTCAGTCACGCATTTGTGCGCATCAAAGAATTACGCCGGTTACTGGCCGATCCGTCTGTGAGAGCGCCTGAACTACTCGATTACAAGGCCCACAACGTGAGTTTAAGCACCTGTGTCTCTTGTCCATGGTGTCATGACTCCCGGGGCAATCATATTTATCGTCGATATGTTTTTTAATTACAGAGACTAGCTGATATAGCCCACACTCTCCTGAAGGTGGCACCGTTTGATCCTGCCACAATGCGCTCAGTCGGTATTCAGAAGTACATGTTGGACATTTTACCCATCACTGATTGGTCACAGGAGACTGTCAGACCTGCGCTCAATCTCATTTTCAGACGACTTGAGAGACTGTTCAGCAAGATGTACAAGAAAACTGTGCTGAGGGTAAATATTACTACCATGCTGATTATGACGCTTTCCCTTATTCTAGCGCCTCGTTGTTTATTTATTCAAAACATCGTTATTTTCAGCGTCATATGGATTGGGTTGCTGCAGCAAATCTGCTTAAAGGAGTGTACGATACGCTCGCCAAGTACCACTATCTGGCCCATTTACCTCACTTAAAGGTACATGACTTTTTAGTAGCTGTCCAACTAACCAGCGACCTGATTAAGTTTTATCTATTGGAATCTTCAATGCGTCTTTGTTTTCAGACTTTTATCAATGTCTGTCTGAACATCATCCTGGCGGAAGAGTATTCTATGTCGATGGGAGACAGTTCGCACAGCGTTCCTCATCGTTCCGACACATCGGGAGCTCGTGTGCAAGCGCCTTCTGTCTTTAGCTCTGCTGTTGTCAAACTGACGGCCATGCAGATGCAAGCACTTGGGGTAAGCTGCCATTCACAGATCGATTAGTTTCCACGAGAATTATTGAATATTGCCAAGATATACATTCAGCATTTTATAATGATAACAGGAGAACTGTTCCCTGGAACACATATGTGGAGGAATGTCAGTTTTCCCAACCTCTGAGAAGACTAACAACATGCTTCTTAACCTGATTCTCCCTCTGGTTATCCGCATGGGATGTGGCAGACGAGGTCAGTCACCGGTCACATTGTTCAGCTTTCTACCTTTTTTATAATCAGATATATCTTTCAATGTAGTTTTCAATCTTGTTCTGCAGACTGCCCTAAAATGAGACAATCAGACATTAACTTTGCGCTCACGATAATTCTGAATGCGTTGATGCCGCCACTGAAAAGCCAGCATAGCGGTTCCAGCAAATCTCACCACCTCTCAGTTAGTGATATGCGACGTAGTAGCAGCATGTCTTCGTCAGCTAGACGTGCCCCAAGGGACCTCACCCAGAATGTCTCATTCCTCGGTAACGCAGCCCTAGTGTATTTAGCATCATGTGTTTAGCTAACTTGTTTGTCTCACCACTCCTCTCTAATTTGACGATACATGTTAACCTCTGTAGGCTTGAAGTTGATGATGGTCTGTTTTGATAAGCAATTGTCCACGGAGTGGTACAGAATTGCCAAGTGTGTTTCTGATGTTGGTGGCAAGCTTTTGGGTGAGTTAAGTTACAATACAGGCATACCGGTAGTTAAGTTGGCTTGGTCAGTGTATACGTTGTATCAATCATTTACATATAAATTATCTGCTTTAGGAGGCTTGCCATTATGGAGATTTATTGATTTTGTCGTGACAGTCCGAACTCCTCTCCACATGTTGTTGCTGCCCTTTATTCAATACAAGGTACTCCTATAGTTTAATACGTATGTAGAAAAACAAACGCTGCCATAGCAGCGTCCAGCTTGTTTGAATTTGAATTTTATCTCCAGATGATGAAGTCGATGTGCGAAACGGAGCAGGAATATTTCCTGCAACAAATGGTCCATCAGAGACTACAAGGACACAACATGCCCCACCCTAAGTGTAAGGGAACTCTGATTATTGAGCTCGCTGCTGAGCATAAACACATCAAGGAGGAGACATTCCATCAAGCGAGTAAGACACGATTAATTCCATTATAGCTCTTTCCGGCTTAGTGGTGTCATATTTCTTTTAATTTCATTACAGACCAATCATATTGTGCCTACGTGTACATGTTTATGCTAACCCTAATTTGCGACCATCGAGTCAGCTGCTGGTGACATAAACAGTCCTACATTTTCCTACATTGATTTCAGGTTCGGGAGATTTACGTCGCGGATCACCAATGTCAGGAGAACAGGCCGAGCCCACTGCGACAAAATTCAATGTTCCTCGCTCATCTAGCATCCATGACCTACTTGAGCAGCAGGTCGCTGCTCGAATGACCGCAATAGCGCCTACACTGCCTGGTAAAAAGTTTGGTCGAGGTAGGTCTTGGTTTTCCGAGTTCGTGTCAGTAATGCCAATTTTAACCCACACCAATCTGCCGTATATTTTGTTTCAGTACTCTTTTGTGTTATATACTTTCATCAAACGCTATAAAACGTTATTCATAATTCCAATATGTGATACATATTGTACTATTTATGTTCACACCAAGAGTATAACACCAATTGCAAATGCTTGAGTAACGGTATCAGTCGTTTGACCATTAACCCGGCTTATATCGTCACATAAATCTCAATAAGAAAATAGCTAAACCCGTTAAAAAACTTTTGTTTTAATGTTTATTCCTTAATATTTTGTCTTGTCGAACCTCTTACAATTAATATCAAACCCTCCGGTATGTTCGCCACTACAACTTGTCCCAACCAGGTCGCTTTCATGTCTAAAATGAATCGTATCCGAATGCCATCCCAATTCATTTTGGGAATATGTCATTTATATCTGACGTAGTGTATTCATTGTATATGTGAAACTCACCATTTACATTCTGCGTTGTCAGCGGAGAGTTTGGGTGACTCTCCTATGGGAAGTCTCAATTCCCTGGGCTTATCTGAAGTCCTTCTAGCCCATTGTGAGTCAAAAGCGTCCGCGATAAATAGACCTAGTAAATTGCTATACATCTGTATCTGGTTAAGGTTTTGTAGAGTGTATTCGCACTTGTTCACAAATTCGCGTGGATGTCTTACAGTCATATTGCAAGCCTAACCTTTCCACAAATCATTCTAGTCTGAATCGTTCATAAGATCGTAATGTTATCTTCAAATTGTTTTCGAACAAGGCTAGCAATATGTTGATCGTAAGCATCTCTATCGATAACAGTGTTGATAGGCCTATAGGAAAATTAAATTATGTGGTATCTGTCGGAGATGAGTCAATCATACAAACCATGAAATTACTTTCCCTTTTCCGTATTAACTAAAATTACAGCGCTTTTTAAAACTATTACAGAGCGAGTGCTGTAAATCGCTTAAAACGGTTATCATCTCAGACACATACCCATGTTGATTAGAATAGGAGCACCATTGGCAATCAATGTTCTGCAAATTGGATAAGATTTACACTTACGTCAATCCGATAAATATTGACTAGCTGGAAGATGTTCACTTGTATGTTCTACATAATTAAGGACATTGTATGGGTAGAGCAATACATGTAGATTTCACCGTTTAATAAAGCGCACAGTAGGACGTAGACATTGTATATATGTACACTATGTTATTCTGTATATTGTCATTCACCTCGCATTTAGATCCGATTAGCTGTTTGAATCATACTATCGACTTGATCACACGTAAATCAATCTTCAGTTGCTGTTGGCATTACACGTAGTAGAAGGATACAGGGAAAGCTTAACCTGATCATACAGACGATCGTAATTAAAATCTCTGGATAATTAAGATATAGCATCGGCTTCTTGTCATTTAGTTCAACTGATATTTGCTTTTGCTCTGTTCGTTCATTATTAATAAGAAACGCAATTCCTTCTATTTTTCTAAAAAGAATATATTATGTTATTATAAGTTATGATATTCGACACGTTTACGATATAAGTATTGGAATTGATTTAATAATTTCTTTTGAACATGTGTTCACTCTTTTCATTATTTCATATTTACTAGTTTTCTCTTTTGTAATTGACATTGTTTTCTTTGGTAGCTGCTGTGAGTGCAACCACGGGTGTTATGATACCAACCAGACAATTCACCCAGGCCGGAGTAGGAACGAGCGCAGAAACAAAACCTACAGCTTTGACAAGAAAGTCTAGTTCCAGAATTTCTGCTAAAGAAGGAAGCCTTATTCTGGAAAAGTACATCCGGAAGCGCATTTCCCAAGACGAGGAGAGCAATGACGGTAAGTACAAGTACGGTATGCATCTGCTATGCGTATAACCTCAATCCTCGATCTCCTCTTTCAGGGTGCGCGTCTTATCCCGCCAAATCTCGCATACTGAGTTGGATACTAAAGTCACCCACCAGCGTTTAATGTACTACGTATTGATTAGCATGGCATATGGCAGCATTTGTGACTGTGAATACGATATTACCTCTATGTTTGTATATGTTTAAAGTTGAAGTGTAGTATCAGTTAGATGCCATTGTCGTCCGGATCACTTTCGTATTTAGCATTTACTACATAGTACATGAACATTGTGCATATTCAGCGCCGAATAGTATTTCATGTGTGTAAGGAGTGCCCCATGACATCTAGCATTCGTTACATTTATACAAGCATTTCACAAAGTCGTCGTTTAAAATAGACATTTGCGAATTATGGATATTAGTGGTGATTGGCTGAGAAAACGTCTGTGGCATACTTGTACATTTAGGTGGTTGTGATCTATGATAGTTTTAACGAGATTTAAGCATGGTCACAGGTCTAACTATTGAGCAACATGATAACGAATGCATGTTCATGTGAAACATTGAGTCTGAACATGTATTAGTTTAGTCGCCCCGCACAATTATCATTAGCTACTTTATCATTACATGTAATATAACCTAGTTCAAAACGCAAATCTCAAGACTGTCATTTTAATTGAAGTGATATTTAATTCAACAAATGTTTGCCGAGTAATGAACCACATCATCGTTTCCGATAGTTTCAAACATGAAGTGGTTTCATATAAATGGCGAAACCTGCTAATGTTGTTCGAGTCGATGCTTCACCTAGTGTATGCTTTTAGTGTCAGTTTATATATACAATGTCCGACTGTGTGTATGTCAGCACAGCATCCATTGTTATGACCGGTATTATTGTTTTGTCATATAGAAAACGTTTACCATTAGAAAAGTGTTTTCAAATCTCATATCGCAGGACATCTGTTACAGTAATGCCAAAAATTTATCTAATTATCTGTCTTTTTACCAATCGCTTAAAATGTACCAAATGAAAATGAAAAGATGATTCATCTTTGGAATAAATTGTTTGCTGGTGTGTATGATGAGATTTGAAATCACCTATAGAAAACAAAATAAGCAATGTGTCGGTGCACTTTTTTTACATATTCACAATACATGTACCGTATACGATTACCTCGTCATGAAGTGCACCAGTGTTGTAGTGTTTGTGCTTGTATGTGTTTGTATCATTATAGTGGCGCCAGTTCCTCAGTCCCCATCAAAAGCAGGCCCTAAAGTTAGCCATATGAGAAAGCTTACTCGGCAAGGTTCCATATATCAGCGAAGCCATACTCTAGTTAAACAGCATATCGTCTCCACGCCTCCTGGGGAGGAACCTTTATGTGAATCAGAGGAGCTCAGGTCTGATGAAGGAGGTAGGCAAAGTGGTATAGTACCAAAACAAGAGGTTACAAGCAACAACGTATTTTGACAGTTGCTTTTTAATCCTGACTCAACAGTTAGATTTTTATTTTACCCGTCCTAAACCCTATCCTTTACTGCCATGCTATGTTATGTTATGTTGCTATAATATACATTGTATGCTTTTTAAAAATGATGCTTTTAATTGTCGCTTACGTATTGTGTACTTGGTGGCTTTTTGTAAAACTATGCTTTGATACTCGTGTTCAGTGACTTAAAGACACACTACATGCACTTTGCTCAAAAGTCACACCCAATTGAGCACATGTTTATTTTCATCAACTGAAAGCAGTCCGCTATTATATTAATTCGATAATCAAAGCTCAGTAATCAAAAGAGCTCTTTCTGATACCAGTTACCATTTACTGTGACTCCTTTCAGTAATTTTCGCTTAACAAAGTAACAATAGATTCACAATATTGTATACTTTGTAATTTTAGTAAATGTTTAGAATCTTTTTATGGCATAGAGGCTGGTTGTAAAAAGATTCGCATTTCCCTTATTACCAAAAGTGTGATTTGTTATAAGATCTTCATTTGCCGTTTGTTCCTTCATTCTTTGTCATGCTTTGTTTCTGTTGTATTCGGCGGTATTTAGAGACACCTAAGTTACAGCGGCGGAGTCACATAGTGCACAGGGGACGGCTGAAGCGGCAGCATGCCATCTCTTTAGACTCGCCATCGTCCTCTCCAAGCATGTCTAGGGTTAGCGAGAGTGGCAATGGCAGATTCGGTGCTTTGAAGGGCTGTTATCATCTATCCCTGGTGGATGATGATTGGCCGCCTGTTTTCCTAGAGGAGGATGGTGAGTGGTCGGAAACGTTCATTTCCAAACGATTTTTTGCATCTTTTTTCCAGGATTGAAACGCTTCCGTTTAAAGCGCTATCTGCTGCACGCTTTTACCAAAGTTTGCTTGGCATCGTGTCTTCTACTTATGTATATTATCCGATGTCAACTCAATTTACAGTATAGCTTGATTATATATTTTATAATTGTGACTTGTGTGTCTGTCAGATATGTGTCTCTTACACCTCTGCGGGAAATTACGATTTAGACAGAAATATCACGTGGGCATGTAGCTAAGCAACATTTGCTTGTATTATTATGAGGTATACTTTTAAGGGTTCGTTTTGGGCAAAATTGGTCGGGGCATTGCATATCGAGATAAGTAAATCAGGCCGGGAGAGAGCACACCGCATATGATATGTTGTTATGATTCCCACGTACTTCTACCTGTAATTATCGGTGCAACAGAACTGGTTGGCTTTGTAAGTGTGCAAGAAAATAATACCGTACTGTTGAACTTGTTAAATATTGCATTATAAATATGTTAATAATGTGATGTATTTATGGAATATGTGTGATTGATTATGTAGAATTATCTGGCGTGTAACGTCATGTTAGGTATCCATCGTTCTCGGCTTGTAAGCACTATCGACTTAATTAATACTCGTAACGCAACACAACCGTTCGATCATGTCAATTATGCTTTCAATTTTTTCCGGAAGGTATTTTTCTGTATGGGTGGTAATTATTAGCGCTGTATCGCACAGGTATGTCTCCTACTGGTATAGCGGACAGAGATCCTCTGCAAACTCTGGATTCTTCAACTGCTGAACCACGCGCACATCGTCTTCAAAGGCAAGATGCTAAAAGTCGGAAAACATTCAAAATTAAGAGGCACCGCAGCACCATTAAAGGCAATATCATACGGAGTTCCACTGTAAAAGTAAGCCACGAGGAAATTTTATAATGTATACATGTATATGGTCTTTTATTAACAGTCTTTTCTTAACTATGAATGATAAAAATTGTAATTGTCACTTACATTCATTCCTCAGCTTTTTACGATAGTCCATAAAACATTATGAATGTATATAACAGGTTGGACACAGGGGAAAGACGCAGGTAGGGAAGACACACAGTAATGAAACTCCAGCTTTTATTCTGGAACGGATGGAAACTCAACCCGAAGAACCGTCGGACGGAACAGAGACAGAAGGAGGTGCTCTCAACAATTATCTGATACTTGTCGTTATTAACCATCAATTACTTGTTACGCCTAATACCTATAATAATATTTCAGCGGTTGGAGGTATTCCGGCGGCCAGTACAGACCACAGTAAGACTGCCTCTGTCCTGGAAAGAGCGTTTGTGTCAAAACGTGACGTAGACGTTGGCCCGAAGTCTCCTCCGCCTCTCCTAGTGGAAACACAACCATCAGTTGACATAGATTTCAAGGTACGCGTTTGCGTGTATTCAGGAAGAAACAGCGATATACATCTAACTATATTTACTACATGTATTTAGTAACTCGCACCGTTTAATCAATGTTTCAGCCTAGTGCGCGGGCATGCAGACCGAGGTTTATAAAATCACAGTCGCACGATGATCCGAGCGCTGACCCGATCGTTCACCCCGGCACCGCCCGGGCTAAGATAGCTCGCCAGGGGGCGCGGATCGTCAGATCTCGCTCCCCCTCTACCAGTCCGTCACGAGGCGGCAGTTTACCCGCCCCCACCCAGTCACAGGCGTATGTTGCCCAGGGAGACTCAGTGGAGTCCCTCAACGTGGGAGAGCATTCTGCGCTCTTGAGGAACGACTCGGACAGCAAATCACAGTCTAGCCTGCTCATCTGCTTTGATGAAAACGAACAAGACACTTGCGTCTAATAATCAGATGGATAATAGAATTAATGCGAATACCGAGCAAGTTATTTAAGTGAACATCTAGTCCAGCTTAAAGTAATGGTAAAACATGCCAGTGCTAGTGAAACAAAATATAAGGCTTAAAGGCTTAAAACTGTCCAGCCAAGCCCAGCTAATCGCGTACATCAGTAGCTAATGTTGTTAAATGAATGTCACTTGAACCGAGTACAAAATCTAATACTGTATGCGTATATTTATGTAACGAATATTTATGATACATATATATTATCCAGTGAATTACGGAATGTATAATTATTCGCCAAGAATAACGTTGTGTGAGTTTATCCAAACTAAGCTTGATCATTATAACGGTTGTAGGATGGGGGTTGTGCCATTTATATTCGATTGTCTCCCGCGTGTATAAGAGTATATGTGTTATTGGTAACTGTTACCTTTATATGTAGCCAAATTACCCGTTACTGCACGTGTTAAGATATATCACCTGTTGTCAAGTGCCCAATCATTGTGACTATTTGTATCACATGTCTATACTGAAATACTGACTTCTGATTTGTATACGGGTTTCCGAAGTACTGAGTTTGCCTGTATAACTTACCACTGAAATGGGAAGCTTGAATGGAGCTTTAATGATCTCTTTGCAGGTCGATTCTGTCCAAATATTTGATGGTAGGTGTACCGGTACATTGAATTTGTTTACATGCGGTATGCATACATTTTGCATATATGTAGTTATTTATTATATACATTTGTAGGTTAATTACTATCTTGCTTTATCATTATCTTACACGTATGTACTCTTAGACTATTACTATACAATTTCCATTGTTCACTCTGCTGCTAGATTCAGTATTAAACTTATTTTTACAGGTCAATTTATTTATGAAATATAAATTTATTAATACATTTTTGTATTATGATTTCTGGTCATTTTTTATGTTGAAGGTACACGGACTATAGTCATGATAACTTACTTTTGCCTTTAGTGGCTATGATGAATAGCGTTAATGATGGTTTTCATATTATTTATTTCTATCTTGTTATCAGGTTACGTGTAGTTGTATTCATGTGCATTGTAATAGTTAATTTATCAATTATTGTGCTAATCGCAGAACTTACGGTGCTAGACTTGATATAATTAGGGATAGTGTTAGTGAAAAATTTATTATGTTTAAATGAACCACATATTTAGATACAGTTTGTTGTTGATGTATACATGTAGATAAATAAAAAGTTTATTCATCAGAAAAATGTTCAACCATGATCACGCATGTATACTGGGTTTGTTGTTGTACCCCTACCATCCTGGTGTGAAATGTACATGTACCGGTATCTAATATTATCATGAATGCTTAATCTTTGAAATGTTTCCGTGAAGTAAATAAAACAGTGTCAAAAAAGATAATCTCTTTCGGTTTATCGCCGCTTTTTAATAGAAATATATGATTTTAATCAATAAAGTTGTGTAGTGGTAATCTTACTTGTAAAACAGCTAGGCTTGTATTGATAATTGTCACTCCCGATACCACTTAAATATGGCAAGATGTGATGCAAATCGGAGGCTATCTGATCCGCTGGGTTTTCCAGCTGCATGGGTTACCCACCAGGGCCTCGCTTATCAACGCAACTAATTTTACTAAAATCCGGTATTACATGCCACAAATAAGGCTCCGGTTATCAAGTATTATAGTCCAAACGAAAGGCCAGGCTATCTCGCGGACTAGTTTCAGTACAAAATACCGGGTAAGACAAATAAGAAGCTAGCTTTATAATTTGGTCAATTTGTCGACGCTTCATGGAACAGCCCGGCCAAAATGCGTGAAAATAGAGTTACTATAGTTCCATTTTTACATTTTTATTAAGAGGTCAATCATTCTATATAATTCAAAAGAATGGTAGACTGTTACCTTGCCTAACATTAATCTTTAATTTGATTCAGCATGTCTTCACGACAAAGTTTAAAGGAGGTAAAGTTCGTTTAGTTGTTAGCAACAGAAGCGGCGACTATTTGAGTTTCCATCTATGGGATGTCACATCATGATCAAGTCTGGTTGTCATGACTTAATTATGACATGAAATCTCAAATAAGGAAACGTTAAGGCGTCAGTTCATTCATAATTTAGCATTTTACATATCAATGGCGTGACATAGTCACATAACTTGTAGACAAAGGTGTGTTCGTATTTGTGTGGTTTTCAATTGATTTAACAGACTATATCAGAAGCTCTTATTTTACTGCCGCTAATTATATGTATATATTAATAACTCCGCTAGATACCGATTTTTAATTCTTGCGCTTTTTCCCTGGTTGTGCATTTTTTTACATGAAACCAAGAATTAAAAGCCATCATGATTCTGGACTCGGACAGTTTGCGGCCGTGTCAAAATTATCGTGACAAACACGGATTACGCTCTTCTGATAATTACTCTCATATGAGTGGAATGTGAATGTTTTTTACAATTGATAATTTGCTCATCGGTAAATATATAATTTAGCTTAACTCTAGACATACTACCATGAGCGTCATGTAGCACTTGATGATCGGTATAACGCGAAGTCCTGCAGTCGATATAACGCAGATCTCTCTGGTCCCACAATTTTTTTTTCTATCGTTTTTTTGTAACGGGAGTGAAAGGTCGCCAATGTTGATATGTGATGATCGACAGAGGGAATTTTTTAAGGTTTGTCCTCCGTTAC
>JAXGGS010060657.1:2020-12347 GCA_035585475.1 Armandia brevis | reverse complement strand
GGTCACCGTGTTTATGTCATTGATGGGCACGTGTCATTTCGTTTACCCTGTATGTCCGTATGTTGACCCCTAGCGACCCCCGCCCCACTTTTCACGGGCGCGGGTGACACTCAGCACAAGTGAAGTGTGCGCCCCCCTGATATTCCTCAATACCCCGTCTGATTTACTGCGCCACCTCCCTGACAACCCGACAATGACGCGCAAGACGTACACACGCCGCTTGGCAATTAGCCAAATCAAATGACGCGATACGTCACGGTGACGTACGTCTCGGGCACGTGCGGACGTAACCCGGCGCGCTCTATTTGCCCGGTAAGTTGGGCGGACTCGGCGGCTGCGGTAATAAAATGGAGGATGTATGTAACGAGCGTCGCCTTGGAGACGGTGGGGTCAGCGGTGGTTTGACCAGGGGCTGTAAACATGACAAGGGCGGGGTATTAGTCCGCGTTATAAAGTAGTGCCGCTCCCATATAACAATATACCCGACTATAAACATAGCAGCTTTACCGCCAACCACAGCAATACAAAACAAACAGCCCGCTCTGATAGACCTGTGCCTGTATATACTAAAACCTCGTATACTTCTCCACCAGGAATATTTATAACAATGTTTTTATGTTTGTAATACTAGAGCAAGGAAATCTTTATGTGTAAAAATAACTCGTATCTTGTTTTTGTGGGAAACCAAGTTTTCACTCGGGAGAGTTTGCCGCATATACGGTGGATGTGGAATCCATTTCTTATATTGGTAGAAGAGGCGAGGCTCGAATCACGCGGCCTTGTACAATAACACGTGCTCTATTCCCCGCACCACCATCAGAAGCAGCGGCAGCAGCCCGGCTCACACCCCATCTCCTCCTCCTCGGGCTGCCCATCTCGGCACGGGTCGGCCGGGTGACGCACAAACCGGTGAATATTAGCGGGAAGCTGAGGCCAGTCGGTAAGATGACGGGCGGATATGAAACCGAGGTGACGGTAGATGTAGACGAGGGGAGATGGGATGTCTACCCGGCTAGCAGCAGCAGCAGCAGCAGCCCGACTCTCGGGGTCGGCAAGACGGGGCGGCACAGCCACCACTCGCACTCCAAAAGATCATAATCCAAACCTAATTCAGCATGACAGGCCAATTACCAAAAATCTCAGTTCATTGGGCCCCCATTCCCTCGGCTCCCATTGCCGTTATTAGCCTTGCTGCTTGGTCAAATTTCCCAAATATACTGCCCCATATTTCATTTTGCCCATATTCGGAGTGGTAGCGCCGGGGAGAGCGGCGAACACGAGGTGAAGGTGGCGGGAGTCGACACCTCCGAGTCTCCCTCTCTCTCTCTCACTCTCTCTCTCTCTCCCGTCCTGGTAAAAACAAGCAAACCACTGCCGAACATTACACTAAATATTCCACGTGCAGTCGCTCGCCGGCCTTTCTGCCCACATAGAATAATATTCCCGGCGTCTTGATATAATACCAGGAAACGCCTCGCATATAAATTTGGTAATAAACTCGGAGAACGCACGCCAGAAATTAGATTGTCTGTGGCGGCTTTTATTCTGTCGACTCGCTCGTCCCGCCGCTTTTATTATTCATATCCAGATGACAATGTTAGATTAGAGATCTCTATTTGGCTTATTATTTTATTGCCATGGTAACGAGGGTGGTGTTTAGAGGGAATGATGTCAGTATGCCCGGGGGGCAGGCAAGTGCCCAGCTGAGTATTTCACACTTGGAAGACTGCGGCAGTTTCACCACTGGCTTCATCACACAAATCACCCTAGTATATAATTATACTACCGAGAGACTGTTACGTTAATAAGCCAGGTACAATCTACGAGGTATGTCCCGGTATGTGGTGAAAAAACTCTGGAATGTCGGGGCTGCTCGTCTATGAGGGAATTTCATTCGTGATCAGCTCAATACATGACCTAATTCCGCCTGATGGTTTTGGGAGTAACTACCGTTGTAGCCGATGGGTTTGGGTGTAAATTTTTACACCGCTGACTGCGGGCTGACGTTAGTGAAAAGTTTACGTCAGGTTTACGTTGTTTTTACGTCACGCTCACGTTTCATCAGGCACGGCCAGAGAAATAAAAGCTATTAGCGCGCCCCATCTACAGCAGATAATATCGCTATTTGAATGCAGGCGGGGATTCTGTGGCGAGCACTTTATTTCAGCACTTAATACATCACCGGAGAATCACCGGCAGAGAATCTGCATCTCCAAACAAGTGTGTTTACTAATAAACAAGGTTATAAACAACAAACAAATAAATACCAATCCCATGGTTCATCAGTGATTATCATAAAGCGGTTACAGACGACATGTACACGGATGGCTGCAGAAGGAGAGATATCACCCTGATATATATCTCGTACTCCGCAGTATATGGAGAGGGTTTAGGTTCATGTTGTGCGGATTGAGTAAAGGTGTGGTCGGAGTAATTGCTCAGCGATGCTGACATGTTTAAGAGAGGGTATGTAAACTGTAACCGCAGCCTCCCCCTCTCTGCCCCACGTATTACTCTCACTGCTGCTCCTCCCGCCAGCCGAGGATATCTGCCTGAAAATTGCCAATTTCCATAAGAAGTGTGTCGGCGTGCAGCTGGGATCCGGCAGAATTTACACATGCATAGCCTGGCGGTGCAGTCGGCACGGCTTACACCGGTGATAACTGCCGCAGCAGCCCGTGCCGGCTCACACGCTAATTGTGCGGGATTTGCACCGTGCAAATCCCCGGCTTGTTTAGGGCGTTGCTATGGCTACGGGTATTTATCCGGGCGGCACCTGAGTGTGTCGGGTTGTACCCGGGTGTGTATGCCCCCCCCCCTCCCCTCGTGCCTCACAATCCCCCCGGTAATCCCACCAGAATATCCCCCGTATTGTCCTGGATATTAAAATCCTGAGCTGATTAAATCCGCGCGTATTAATACAATAATACCTGGCGGTGAGTCGGTCGCGGGTCAGTGATTCAGGTGCGGCCTAACAGTGCTCAGGCTTTATCCGCAATCTGAGCAAGCAATATTTCAGCCGCCTTAAACAGCTCAAATTAAATCGCATCAGACTGGCCGCCACGAGCCTGTAAATGAATGTCGGACGGGGAGTAATACGAGAATACACGCACAGCGATGATTGTCAGTGACGTATTTGAGTCAGCCTCGGTTTGGTAGAACCGGAAGTGGTACTCGTGGCAGAGGACGCCGTTGCGCATGATAACCAGGCCCGGAACCCGCGCAACCCATGTCAGCCGTGACCCCCGCCTGACGTTTGATGATGATGGATGAATGACGTTGCCTGGCAACCATCCCTGATGTACCAAAACAAATGAGAAAGGTGACCTGTTGAACGTCACGTGTCAAATGGAGCCTCGTTCTCAGAGTGGCCCTGATTAAAATCTCTTTTTATGCACTGAAACCCCTCGCGGGCGAGGGAGAGTTGTCTTTTTGTTAGCTTAGAAATGAGCCCAGTTAGCCATTCAATGGTGATCAATGCATTATTAATCGTTTCCCCTCAATATATGCCCAATTGCGTCAAGATTGAATGACAATATTCACGGGCATAAAACCAAGGCAATTAAGAATGTATCTATTGAAATATACATACACACAGCGCTATTCATTAGTGTGGCTGTACGAGGCCGAGGGTGAATTCACTCCACACAGCCGCGTTTTAAAGCACACATCAGAGCATGGAAGAGTTGAGCTTTTAAATCAGCTCCGAGCACGAGCTCGAGCCTTTATTCCCGGCAATTAGGGTCTAGCGTTACAGAGGCATTGTCTCCCAATCACAAAGAGATGTCCTCCCGGCCCCGCTCTGTTTGGCTGTTGCCTAGGTGAAGTGAGAAACTTGAGGCGAGCCATGTTGAGAACGACAAACACTGAGTGGAGGGAGAGAGAGAGAATGGCTCGGCCTGCTCTCGCCGCCTGAGAGCCGCACAACTTGTGTGAAACCCGAGACCACCCCGCACTCGCAGGCACCCGGCGAGGGATGCACACTTTTTGTACGTCTTTACCGACGTAAAAAACACCGCACGCCTTAACATCGGCGCCTAAAACAAATATAAGGTAGCGGATGGAGGTGTCTTCCGCGATCAATTTAACACGGGTTTATGTAGGGATACTGTAGCGAGTTGTAGTTTTGTAAATACACTAGGGGGCGGGACTAACTCTACCAGGGTTTGCGTCTTTGATCACGCTGAGGCGAAGCTTTATGCACCACCGCAAACAAGGACACGGAATGTCAGCGTCTGCCGCCGTGCATGCCGGGACATGCTTGAGGGACTTCCTGTCGCGTCCCAGAACTCGAGTCGCGGGGATACGCGCGCCATGTCCCAGACCGCCAAATCGTACATCACCGGCGAGTTGAAAGAGGCGGAGATGTTGGGGAAGCTGCCCGCGGGGAGCGGAGATATATGACGGGACAAAGGCAGGCCGGGGGGACACGGGGTGAGCTGTGTGGGTACGGCGGAGAGATTCACTCGGATCACCCGCGAACACATGGTAACCAATCCCCCGTCTCTCGCCCGCATCTCCCAGCACTGCTGTTACCCCGGAGAAAACATGGCCGCCCGAATGTGACTCACATCGCTGAGCGCCCGTCTCAATCAAATCACTGTCTTCTCATCGTTGCCAGGCCTGACCCAGTCGGAGGGTCAGCCTCGCTAACCGACTTAACATTGCTGTGCCAGTTTGGCAGCGGCTCAGAAGAGGAGAGCATCTCTTCAGCGGCTGCAGGAGCCGAGGAGCAGTGCTTCCTCCTTTCCCCCGATGGCTTAGAGAGGCTCTGGCCGATGTCAAATCACTGCCGGCGCTCTCCATCAATACTCGCCCTTGTCACGGACCATCTCCGCTAACAAAACAACAAATTGATTCTGAATTATTTGCCCGCCGATGTCGATATAATTAGACATTTATTTCTCGGCTCGCCAGTACCCCGGCTGAGCAGGGGTGGTGGTGGTCCGGTGTGGGCCCGCCTGAGGGGCTCCTCCCCGGGGCTGTCCCTGCGATGCGGCGGCCGGGCGGTGAGAATTACGCCGAGCCGGAGAAGGAGTAAGTGTACTAACGAGCTATGAGGGATGTGTGGGAGCGGGGCACACGTGGCCGTGAATTTTACATGGCGCGGGCGAGGTTCCCCCGGGGTGGGGGGCCACTCATCCCGCCCGCGGGTCTGCACGGCGACACACGGCCTCCTCTAATCAACTCACAGATGGAATAAGCGTGGGTTACAGTGCGCGTGGCTGGGGAGACTGGGGTGCTGGGGGTCAGGGGTCAGGCGGGGTAACCAGGCGGGATCCCCCGGTCCCCAGCTCGTTCACACCCCGCCCCAGTGAAACCACGTGATGTCAAATACCGGCGGGTCGCGTTGTTTCAATTTCATAAAGTCAATTTGTCGCCTAACCGGGGAGAAGTGAATCGGGGTAATGTTATTTAGATATTTGAGCTGGCGTGGCGGTTCGGGGGCTCGGCGGGAGGGTGAGTGTTGACAGGGGGGAGAGTGGGCCCCGCCCTGGCCTCGCTCCAGCCGCAATTAGCGTTAACATTGTTACATGTCACTCCTAAACAGGGTAAATACAGCGGGCAAGCTGCAGCAGACAGCCGCCACATCAGGCTAAATTCCCCCAGATTGCTCTCCGCCCGCCGGAATCTGTTTTCACACTACGCTCGGGCATGATTCAATTTTTCACGCGCTAAGCAACGCATTTGCCATCGGTGACTGCCAATAGGACTTGAGTAGTTCATCTATCAATCGTCCTTAGTCTGAAGCGACGCAGCCGAGGCAAATACAAACAACCCCGCCACCTTCGCCGGTAATTATTCGCTGGTCAGCCATTGTCCCGGACGCCATTGAGCTGTCCCGATCAAACAGTCGTCTGCTCCCACTCAATTTTCGCGCCATTTCCGGGATGTGGCCCTCGCTGGCCCCGGCATGCGAACTGAGGTTATTTCACAGGGCGGTAGACACCTCTGAGCTCGCGTACAATTACCGCCTGGTGATTAGAACGCGGGTAATGGCGAGAACAGACAACCACGTGAACGCTCCCATGGGCGGCTCCCGCATCCACGGCTCATTTATTACCGCCGCGGATTAGTGATGATCCGGCCGCGGATTAAAACACACAATCGTGACGTTAAACCGTGCGCTGACGTACAATACCGTACCGTGACGTAGCGTACGTCTAACCCGCCAAAGACGAGGTGACAAGAAACCCCGCCAACCTCGCGCCATAACGCCGCCATGAAATATTCATTCCCGATTCATCGGCGGCGGCTTTCACAGCCGACTGCCCGCTTAGAATTAGGAGAAGTGTAAATGGGCCCCCGTCACTCCGAGCTTCCCGTAATGCTGACCTAAAATCGTCTCGCACGCATGACCGCTCCGGCCTTTCACGTTCGGCAAGGTTCATCGGGCCCACCGACCGGCAAATGCGAAATTACATTGCCCAGAAGCCCCGTGCATTTCTTTATTGAACTTGTCTAAACCGCCAGTACATTTATCACACGGGTGTATTATCGAGACGACCCGGCGCTTGTTGAATAGTAAACATTCGCCACCGAGTTGTAACTGTACACCTCGGATATATTCTGTTTTCATGGTGAGGGCATTGAGCCAGGGGAGTGCGTCACATCCACCGATTGATCAGCCGGCATTAACCGCCGCCTTAAGACACCGCCAGACGTCGTAGAAACAAGCTGCGAGTACTACAGCGCGTGCCCATTAAAACTGCTCCCAACCACCTCCGGTCCGCAGTCGGGCAAACGCCTTTGAGGGCCCCGCCGAGGCACAACAATTAACCAAAGTCTTCAATATTGATTAATCAATCAAATGAAGCTTAGCCGTATTTTAAACAAATTGGGGTGGAAATACACGGGAGGGAAAAGGGCGTGATAAAAACAGTGTGATGTCTTCAGGGTTGGTGGCGTGTCGGCTTGCAAGTCGCTCGCTCGTTTGTTTGTTAGCGAGGCCGGGCTAATTCATGTCGGCGCAGTCGCGGGGCAGTCCAGTCGGCGGCGAATATTAATAAATAAAATATGACGAACTGTCAGAATACGTGCAATCGTGTCTATCAGTGTTGGGGTTTGGGGGGCTTTCAATCATGTGAGGATAAAACATGGTGAACATATCATGGGTACAAAACAAGCACAAACATTACAGCGCTGAGGGTGGTTTATAACATGGCATAAATACAACTTTATACGAAAGAGTGGCTGCAAAATAAAACGTAGCTATTTAATATTCATGGCAAATCATCATAAATAAAATAACCACAAATCTAGGAATCATAACAATAATAATCATGCAAACATCAAAGGAAGTAAAATATCTTAAGTACGAACTTGGTATCAAATAAAAATCAATAAATGAAATCAGTTAGATAAGCGTTGGAAGTGAGTAAAACTCCTTGTGATCAAAAGGGGAAGCAAATGGACAAGGTTGTAGATAAATATGTTGTTGTCCTGATCATGTGGTTACAGAAGACCATGACCAGGACAAAATATCATAATCATATTGATTTCTAATGTTCAACTTTCATCTTCTTGTGTCATGTGTTTACAAATAATATAAACAATGTGACATGCAAAGATAGCGTTATCCTCGTGAAATTCAAACTTCAGTGATAAAGTTGATGTTATTTGCGTATTGAGATTCAGTGATATGAACTTGTCAGCTGTGGGGTGGGAAAAGCCATGGACACGACCTCCGTATCAGGCGCGCTTGCCCGAAACAAAAACCCTCAAAGCTTCAGCGGAGGTTTAAAGACCGTGAAAGATGAAATCAATTAATTCTATTGATCAGCTAATGCGAGCAAGATGTGAAAATGAAAGAAACAGCAGCAGCTGTTGTTAAGCAAACTGGACAGGGCTTGGCAAGCGTAAACGGTGAAAATATCATTCCCTGTCATCGTCATACCGTCTATCAAAGAGGATTTCATCTAGATAATAAATTACAAATTCGCCCGAGGGAATGAATTATGATTTTGAAAAGTGAGCTGTCACGGCCCACGGACCCGTTGTTGTTTGGCGTTACGCATGAATATATAATTTCAGCTTTAATGTCGACATCATGGTGGGTTTTTATGCTGAATTTGATGAATAATGTACGAGCAGAAACATATGCTACACGTGGAGACAGCTGCTCGTCAAGGCGTTCACGTCTAACTCTCCTTAGCAAACAGGACATTTTTTCTAAATAAAAAAAGTAGCCTTTTTCAAAAAAAGCCAGGGAAATTGTGTGACCTACGATTGTAAATTGCCGCTGTAAATTAGCATGGAATTTATTTATGACGTCAACGAGTCAGGCACACTTGTTACCCTCGTGCTAATTACACACAGACTCGAGCCGCATAACATCCGCGAAAAGTCGCGTTAAGGTTAAATATAAAATATTAACCCCGTATATCGTGTTGATTGTGAGAAGCTGGGTAGAGTTAACAGAGCTCGGGAGAAGACCGGCGGAATGCGCTTCATCATACACACACACAGAGCTTGTTATACAGGGGGTCACAATTTTCGTGTCAGTGTGCACACAGAAAGGAGTTATTAATTTTTCAGACGGCGAGCGCAGTGTGCCGCGGAATGAATATCTCCCACCACAAAGGTGCTTAATAACACGACTGTGACTGCCTCAAAGGCGGGCGTGCTTCCTTCAGAACCCGAGCCGAGGGCGGCGAACACATGGGGCTTCACAGGGGGACACCGCATCTTAAACAAGGGAGGGGCTCAACAGCGGGGCCACATTTTTACCTGTGTTTTGTCTCACAGAGCTTTGTGCCGACGTCATTAACCCGTGTTCCTTTTCCCACATTATCGCTCGGGGTCAAATTTGCGCAATATCGCCCATCGTTCTAAAGCCCCGTATTTACGTTTGCATAAATTCTTACCCAATTATCATCATAGTTTGGCGTCTAAAAGTGACCGCCATCACAAATACCTAGCCGCATTAAGCATTATTCATCATCCGAGCCTTAACCGGCTTTAGTTGGTAACACGAGCAAATGGGTAAGAAAGTGAGCGAAACAATGTGAGCATAGCGCCAGCAATCAGCGCGGTAGAATGCGGTGAATATCACCTAATGCCGTGTATTAGAAGCCTAGGTGTATTCCGGGGTGATGGCGGGCGAATAGCTTCACTCGGAGCGCGAATAAAGCATCTAATAGCCGAACAATGCCCCCTCCATACCGCCGCATCGCTCGGCTTAATCTTTTATACTGCTTATTGGAAGCGTTCCAAAAGCCTCATCAGCAGCAATGCATACTAATTACTCGGCGGATTTATGGAAAATAATGCAAGATCGGGCTTGTTTTGTGATTAGGCGGACATATGTTGTCGGCGCGTTAATAGTGTGGACATATGCGGCTTGATAAACAAGCGGTTATGAGTAACGTAAACACGCGAGTTCGCGGGTAAACAAGCACAAATCATACGTCATGAATATGCGGTTTTGTGCCGGGCGCAGAAAGTGGGTGTAATCGCGTTATTAATTACACAACATCTGGGATTACTTCTGGCTCCCACGTCACGGAAGTGGGGTGGGTGCGGAACCAAGCAAACAACAATGTCGCTCGAGTAAACTGAACCTCCTCCTCCTCCCCGCGAGTGCCATATACTACTGGTGGTCGGCGAGAAGATGTGTACAGTAGATTGTGTGGATTTGGTGAAATCCCCCGGGGATGATGATGCTGGTGATGGGAAGACGGTCTCCTCTGTAGCAGTCACAGCAGTGTCTCTCTCTCTCTCCCCCTCCCAGGTCCGTGCCCAGCTCTCCCAGCCCCCTATCCCCAACCCACCCCTGACCCGAGCTCTAATCAGCCGAGAAATTGGAAAGCCACTGGAAGCCCGCTCCGTGTTTTTGATGCGTGCGAATCAAGGAAATTATAATATCCTCAGGAGTAATTAGTCGGTGAGGCTGAGATCACGGACACTGAGGAACGTAGACGGGGGCGGTGTGCTGAGCCCGGCACACTCTCTCACACACAGGAAGACAAGGCCCACAGCTTTACACCCATCATAAACCGACAACTCGCCGGGAATCGAAAACCACCCGCGCACCCAAATTCGTCATTCGCAGGAAATAACTGCCAATTTATGGGCGGCGCCGAGAACGGGACCTCCCCTAAAGATGACCAGATCATGAGCTGAATCTCTCACCGGCCAAACGAGGCCCCAAACTGCTAATTATAGCCGAAAACGAGGCCCGCGGGATCGCCGGGATAATTATGAATACTAATACGATAGAGTTATCCACGCTGACAAAATTATGATAGTAGTCAAGTGGTTACCAGAGGAGATCTGACAGCGGGGAGGGGGTCACCGGGCGGGGGAATCTGAGCAAGTGCAGCCG
>JAXGGS010060435.1:9480-22496 GCA_035585475.1 Armandia brevis | reverse complement strand
GGGGACAATTATTTGTTTTTGCGCAATAAGTTAAGAGCTGAAGCAGCCTATTGTTTAACCTTTGTTTTTGGTGACACATAACACATATGAGACTTTCAATGACATGACATTGTGCAACTGTCTGGATAGGAATATGATCTATATCTGTCTCGTGTAGGAGTTCACCTTTGATGTTTCCACCTTCATCTACGTCGTCATCAACATCAGTAAAGTCATAAAATGAGTAATTAAGGAGAGTAAAAAGATGAAGAAGATTGAATTGAACAAAGTCGCCTCTTGGACAAAATTGATGTTATATAATGAACCTGGTTCAGGTCATTTAAGCTGTAATTTAAAAGATAAGATGACACTCAGTCTCACTGGGTGATTTATGAAAAGAGCTGCTTTCAGGAAAATTGGCCAAATTAATTAGATGAAGTACAATAGGTCACTCCAAAGTGATTTCTTTACGCAGCCTTCATATTTGCTTTCTTTTTTGTTCCCGTATTATGTGACAAAAGTGACATAATTTATCGAGACTAGTACATGTACTGTGTGGAGTTCGTTTGGGTTGAAATAAGAGTGAATCAGTGCATGGTTTTGCGTTAAAGGTCAGTCATCGCACAGGTATCCCACATGGAAACGCTTTCATCACTAAGCCTTATTTTGTGCTCACAATGTGCTTGGTATGATAAAGGCGGACGAGTGTGCCAGCACGTCATCATCCATCGTCTCAGTCCCAGTGAGCCCCTATAACTACCACCATGAATGTCGCATCTCAATTTATAGATGCTGTAAACCCGAACCGATTTGTGTTATTCAACGTCCAGTCCAATGAGCACTCCTGCATATGATAGTTACTTGAAGCCCTAGTTTGAGATATAAACACAAACAATTCATAAAACAATTACCAATCGCCTAGACGTGAATTTAGTTATGAAAATCTAACCAAACGCAAGTGACAGTTTGAATAGTATTTCAGATATTACACGCATCATTTGCCTGTCATAGTAAATCTGTGTTCACTAAACAGGATCCTTAATGTACGCTGATTCCTCAGTGGATTCGAATTGTTGGAAGTTTGATCTGAATATTGACTTATTAATTAAACAGCAAACATGATATGCCATTTATGTATATCTGTATCCTCAAACAATGCGACACCTTGGATATACGTCTACAGAAAATTAACAATCGCGAAGGTAAATGATTTAAGACCATTGCATGGTTGTTTGTCGAGTAACAGAAGCTTAAACGTCTGCTAATGGTACATTAATTATCCTCCTGTCATGTCGGGGTAAAACATCCAAATGAATTCATATTTCCTTTTATCCTCTTTGTTTGGTTATCGCGAAAATCATCACATATATATCGTTGAATAAACGAGTTCTTATAACCTCCGAGAGAAGACTGGTCGTTTAAACGTCATACCACGCACGGATTTTATTGTTCGGCATCGAACTGTTTGCGATTTTCTCGTGTGCGACATTCACGATGCGCGTGGTCAGGTATTACTCATTGTCTCACGATCAAACAATGCGACACCTCTTACGCTTCTACATGCGTTATTTTAAAGCCTCTTCTATTTATGTCAACAACTGATCGACCTTTCTTTCGGCATTTACATTAAAATGGCTCGATCCCTTGTGTCTCAGTAATCCAGACAGTATTAATTTGGGTTATACTTTTCCAACACGTGACTCGTTGCGCGATGTGTGTTTGACCTTTGCATTTTCCACTTTGAGACATTACTCTATATCGTGTTATGCTAGTGCGGAGCTGACAAGTTACAAAGACATTTATTAATTGGCCTTATTAATTACGTATACGTACACGTATCATTTGATGTTAACCTTTGTCCACTCTTTTAATACGATATTTACAAGCGCGTGTATACGAGGTTCGCCCAATCAAAATTCGGCAATAAAGGAATTATGCAATTATCGCGAGTATAATTAATATAATTTGCTGTTTTGATGGTGTCGCAACAGCTGAACCCCGGCGCCGCTGGTAATTAAATAGAACAATAATACGAAGCAGGGTGTGGCTCCATCTAAATATACTGCATCCGTGGGCGCATCCATCAACTTTCCACTCTTTAAGGAAAAAACAGTGACAGTGTCCGGAAATGATCACACTCATTTAAGATCAGCGTTTTAATCTGGTATGCGTGGCCTAAAGCATTCGTGCGTCAACTTAATTACACCACGTGCAACTATGGCAGCCACCGGAGGCTTCACAAGGTCAATACACGAACAGTGTTGGTGGAGTAAAATAGTGGCAAATGTACAAACAATTAGTTTTACCAATACTTTTGGGTTTCGTTTATAAGTGTCAATAACTGACATAACTTAATTGTCCATATTTGCTTTTGTTTCTCATCCAGAGGATTACTGCGTGAATATTGTTAAGTGTCACGGAGAGTTCACCACTCGGTACCTATTCTGTCGCCCACGGAGATGCAATAAGAATGTAGCCCAGTCTGACAGGTTCAACATCCTTCCTCCTCATGCTCAGTATTACAAATTGATGCTATTATGCTTTACACTGTGGTCTAGAGCTTGAGAGTGCGTTCATCTGATACAGGACCCGTTTCCCTTTATTAACGGTATTATGAAATGATAACCTGTTGATTAATATTATATGTTTCCTAATATTCTCAGTGGTCATGTCCTCTAGAGCACCACCCTTTTGTCATCCAGCGCATATTGCGACGCTATCGTTTATTACTTGGGAGTGGAGGAGCTAGTGTGACTAGTATCAGATTCACCTTTACATTGGAAAGCTTGGAAACACGTGTTTATAAGTTTTGAAGTGGCCGTGCATTATTTACCAAGGGCTGGGACAAGTCTTGAAGGAGAGCAGGGTTGAACCAGATTATCTGCTAATAGTGAGTAGTTTTCGCGGCATATGACACGTCATACTACTTACCAAACCACAGTATTAGTCGTGTCAGAAGACATATAGTTTATGTATGTATATTACAATACCTATCTAGAGTAGTGCGTTTCGTTTGCCAGTGTTTCAGGCTCATGGTGGGGATGGAATTTCATACTGATAGTCCATATGGTATGGAAGCCCTGCGTAGTATTCACGGTATGTATGACATTTCATACCACTTGTTTCTTGTTGGATTCAGTGATTCTCCAGCTGAATTCACTGACTGAAATATGCCATTAGGTTTTATTAACCGTCCATGGCCGTTGGTCAATGGCTGACAACCTAAATCGGTGACTTTTAAACAACATCTACATTCCTAAGTCTCCGCCTGCTTTATATTACCAGTTTCGTAGACGACAGGCGCTGATTAAGATGTGCTCCGCTTTAAGATATCTGCTACTAACTCTGTCTTTAAGCCACTCTGCTGCTGAGACGGGTGTCTCTCGGTTATCTGTGATCTCCGGCCGCACTGGTGTAAACTGTTTACTATTAGCCCGCTGTTTACAATTACTAAGTTACACAACAAGCACGCTGAGGGAGGCAGTGAAGAATTTTCCAGAACTATCGTGGGCGGACGCTACATTTTACATTCGAGGATTTATAATTGTTTATATTCGTCCCATTTACCTTTAATTAGCTGTTTATAAAGCCGCTGATCACGAGCAATTGTTGGATAATTATCTGGCTCCATCTCGAGTGGCGTCTTGTAAACACAGATCAGAGAGCGGCTGAGAATTACTTATTCTGACGTGACATGACCGACGAATGCTTGAATCTGTGTCACGATTCTAATTACATGACTAATAGCTGGCCGTTTTTTTCTCTACGGATGTACACATTGCTCCTCTTATATTGCTGCTGTTCGTTACTCGACCATATACAGAATTTCCTAACATATGCTTAGTGAAATGTGGGAATGTTGTGTTTTTGAGTATTCACAGCTAACTCCGGGAAGCTTACATTGAGTTGAAAACAACAGTTCCTATTCAATAATATGTTATCGATTTGAAGAAATGATGATTACCAACTGCGAAGTCATTTAGTTGCACGATGAAAACTAACGATTCTGGACTATATAGATACCTCGTGAACCTGGTGTCACCATGGTAACAGCGGGACCTTCACCTTAAACATTTAAGGGTCAGCATCTCTCCACCAGTGACAGTCCTGTCCATTAGTGATAAGCAAAAGTTAATCATAGTTCACAATTCCTCGATATATCTCCTCTTTATACGACCAAGAATATGATGGTAACGCCATGAGGGAATATAAACCAAGGCCACTAGCAATTAAATCGTCTTAAGGCATTTTAAAATGTGATGCCACATGGTCCTCTTTCATTATGATAATCTACACAACTAAATATAATAACCAACCAAGTTTAGGTTAGCTTATTACCGATTGGCAGGTTTATGTAATCTGACAGTCAGACGCCTTGCCGCATGACCTTAGAAATTCAACTTTAAATTGGCTGCGGTGAGTGAGCGTATGTAACAAAATAAAACATACCTGAGAGTGTGTTTTTTAATTCAATATTTTATTGGCACTTTTTCTTGTGACGAGACACTCATACATGACGAGACGCACAGACATTCCATGGTACACAATTTAATATATACTTTAAATTATAGCTGAAATGAACCACTTTAATATTTGTATGTCTGGCTCGTTGAACCTAAAAACATACAAATGTCAATTTCCTAATTAATCCCTAAATTAGCGCAATCGATTCAGATTTATACAGAAATGAAACAAATTAAAACGCAATATTTTTAAGCCCTTACAAGTTAGATGTTACAAAAGATATTGATAAGTTTATTGAATCAATTCAACTATTAATAATTGTGGATGAAACTATTTCGGCTAATATCACACACATGCGTAGCAACAACAAGTGGCTAAGATTAATACAATTATCTTAATATATTAATATATCACAATTTATATACATTAATTAGTTTCATATCACATGCCATGGTGCAATAGTCTAACGATGGGCAGGAATTATGTACATTATTTTTGAATAATTTACTAATTAACATTATTTTAAGACTATATATATACGTTACTATAGGAACTATATTTTACTATATTATAGTCAGACTATTGAATTTCTTTCCAGTGGTTTTATTATTACATTTGCAATTGTATTCAAGTGAAACTTTAGTTCAATATTGTCATCATATTTCTTCCATGCACCTCAGCTAAGCAATAAATTTATTCTACAATATATACAATCGGATGTGGAATGTTTCTATGGAGAACGAACTAGTTTGGATATAAGATGTACATCTTTTACAGGGTGCAAGTGCGTTGACATTCATGGTATAAATATTTGGTGCCACAAGTTTACTGGAAGCAAACGCCTCTTGAGATTGTTTACACGGGAAGATAATGATGCCGCTGAATTATTTACAGTTCTATTGAATCTAGGTCTTGTGCATTAAAGTCACAACAAGTCACGACTATTTATATACAGAAGATTGACAGACGTAAATGACTTTATATTTATGTTAACGTTATATAGTGATGTAATGATAAGCATCGTTATTTACTGAATATTGGCACGAATACTGTCAGTGGAAGAAATGACTAATTGTAAAGTGAAGATGCCTACGTACATATGTATTAGACATCGTTGCAGCTCAACTGTAAGATTTGAAACAAAACGGGCCTCCATCATATTTATTTACATTGGTCTTTTCGAATACCTTCCATTCAAGTTGGAACTTCTCCGCAGGTCTGCACATTTGCCCCATAGCCGAATAAACCCAAGCGTTTTGCAATCCTCTGTGAATCATCTATTCATGACATTCCCCCATGTCTCACTTAGTACACATTGCGCCGTCTCGTTTCCAGGAAGAACCACCGATACATTATTAATAAATACATATGCTGGAAGAGTCCGTTGCTGGCAGTGAAGCGTCACATTGATTCTGGTGGAGCTGGCGCCCCCTCGCGTATTAAAGTTCGGAGACGCCCAGTGAGACGCACGTGTTTTATCTGTCCTATCTCAGTTACCCCGCCGGGCAGGCGTCCCGTCACTTCCACACGCTTTATTACCCTCATAAAGACAGCACACTTAAACTAACAAGGATCATTACTATCCCTCGCTTATGTCCGGCTTTCATTTGCCCCAAATGGAAGCCTGGCCGTATTGGATCCGCTCCGATGAGGGACCGCTGCTTATCTGAGTTCTTTGATGGAGTTCGCCTCCTCTCGACTTTTTAACTCTTTTTTCAGAACGTTTAGGTCGATGAGGGCACGATCCCCCGGCTATGCTAAAGTCCCCATGACGACATGTCGGTAGGTGACATCTATTTTCTTTAATGCAACTGGAAAAAAACCCATCTCAAGGTTGCCACTTCTCTCATAATCAGAAAGCATACATGTAGGATATATGATTTACATATTCATTAATTATCGCCAATTCACGATACAAAACGACAATAAAACATTTGTACAGAAAGCTCTCGTTATAACGCGTTCAGAATTACAATGCTTTCTTTATAGCGTTATAACATTTGACAAGCGCATATGATTTTAGTCACCCAAATTATGGGACGTTAAAATGTTAATTCAGCTTTGCCTGGACCACAAAATTAAAACGAGAGCCATCTGTGTTATGTTTCTTTCAGTGGTAGTCGTAACCATGGTTACGTGCACTTACGTAAGCTGGGTCTCTTCCATCACCTGTCGACCTCGCTTTATCTTCTCACATGTCCTGTGACGTTGTGACGTAGGGCAGTCGCACACGCACTGCGAGACGTTGACGTCCGTTCTGACGTAGGGATGCGGGCACTTCAGGCATCTTCTCAAATAAACAATACAATAGTGGCATCTCTAAAGAACACATGCTTACTAGAGCTAGGGTAATTTGAGGTGGTGGTGGGAGGCAACAGGAGAACCATGCTTAAGGCAAATGACTGACGAAGGTTTTAGTAGCAACAGTGGGAAAGGGGTTAGTAATGCAAATCGTAAACTCATCAAACTCATTCAAAGCACCAGAGAAATCTCAAGCAGCTGCATTGCAGCGCAAACTTATTAAGAATGCTTCTTAAGGTATAATTTTACAATAACTTAAGGAACTCTATAAGAATATCAAACAAAATCAGCATTCTTACAAGAACTAATTTATAGGATTAACCTAGATTCTACATCTTTTATTGACTTCTCAAGAGAATCTCAAAATGTGAAAATATTTGATGTTTAATTGTTTATGGTATATGTAGATTTACTGTACTGGAGATTAACTTACTGTGGTAAGCTTTTCACCGGCTTACAACCGCATCTTGTGTGATTTACGAAGCTGAAGTGCTGTATAGGAGAATTCACCTCGACCTGCAGGTTTACCTTTTCTCCAGCCTGCATTTCCACCTCCTGTGAACACAATACAGAAATGTAGACCCAATAAATACTCCATATTTTTAAGATAATTTGCTGATTATTACGAAATCCAATGATGCCACGTTTATAACTTTTAAAGCTTGCAAAATCTTGTAAAAATAGAATTTGCTATTTCGAGTCAATTTTATTATTCATAAAGCAATAAAAATTAATATCAAAGCGTAGTATGTTTTCTGTAGAGTTTACATGTCAGTGTTGACCCATAGTATTCAAATTGTCTTTATTTGACAATCCAAACCAACACCATAGACATAAAATACAACCTGCACATACCCAGAAGTACCTCCTTATTGTATCGTGTTTCACTGAGGCGCAGGCCTGACCCGCGGGACAGCACCCCGAGTCTTCCCGACACTGGTACACGATGGTGCACTCTGGGAAGTACATTTTATTAGCGGCAGTGCTGATTCCGCGAGCGTTCACACACACAGGAACCGGAACTGAGCACTCCGTCCGCAACGTTACTTCCTGTATGTGACGCGTCGCTTGTCTCATAGCTGCAAAATTTAACAAGTTAAAATTTTCTTTGACCCAAAACGAACAATCTAATTATTTAATATTATTCGATGCAGAATAATTCTGAACGCTTCGTCTTATTTAACAGATACGCGCGGATAACATGGTCTGTCAGATAGATGAAATTTAAAAAAGTAAGCAACCCTGTTTCTGGCAAACATCCCACGTTGTAGAAGTTTCGAATATTTAATTAATAACATGTACGTGAGAAACAAAAAGGAAAGACTGTAAAGGGTACAAGATAGATGCGCCTATTTACGACCTTCGGCGTTCGGTCAATGACAGTTAAGACAGATCATGATTTTCTTTTGGGTCAGATAGACTACTAAAATTAATGTGAATATCACATTGTGCAGACTGAAATGACGTTGTAGCTACGCACATCTTAAATGATTTGCACGACCCGACAGCTCGTAAATAGGTGCAACTGAGGAAGCAAAAGGTCATTGAGCGGAAGACAAGCGGAACCGGAAGCTCCTTTTCACGTAGGCCGAAACAAATATAAATCTATGACGGGGCAGACATCATGGATCATAAGCATCATGTTTGTACTTTTCTGACCCTAGCCGATATTTTAGGCACATCCATCCTACCTTTTTGTCCTTTTCCTTTCTCTTTCTTCTTTTTATGCTTTTTCTTTGTATCCCTATTGCGATTTTTTCGCTCCTTATCTTTCTGATCACGCTTTTGATTTTGCCGATTACGCTCGCGCATTTTGCGCAGGCGTTTTTTGTGTGACCTTGAAATCGATGACGGTTTGGATATACTGAACCCTGGTATGATGACGTCACAGTCCTCACAAGGTGCGTCACTTTGCATTGTGTTTAACAAATCTCTACCTTCGGAGATGGGGATCCCTCCGTAGCCCGGTGCCATTGCCATTGTGTGCTGGGACAGTGGTCCTTGCTGTGATGACAGAAACGCTTTCTCCACCATCTCGTTACTCCACTCGTCCTTATACCCGTAAAATATCCGTAATACGTCGTGAAATGTCCGCACGTGCTGCATTTTCTCACGTACCACTGAAATATGCACAGCCTTCGCTTCTGCGTGAATCGCCTGAAAACAAATAGGGAAGAAATTAGATAATGATGTTTGTTATTTAGAGGCCTGCTACATGTATATGTGAAGGTACAAAGAAATGTTTGCATGTACTGGTTTAGGCGGACATGGGACACAAGAGCAACGACTGGTAAGCATCAGTATTTCTGTTGCTCGATCAAATAGACAGTACGAGTGCGATCAACATCCTCTGAATTATACATTTCACCTGTTAGGATTTACTTAACTTTTGTTAAACGAGGGCATTTTGCCTGTGCTAAAATGACGTATTAGAATCATGGTGCAATGATACCACATGCAACGAAACGCTCAGATGATGCATTTTTAATGTAATGTCTGGAAAAACCCAACCCCTTACTGAGCCAAGGTCACAAGGTACATCCAGTGACACGTCCATTAAAATACAGACACGATACCTCTTGTTAAACAAGTTTACCTAAAATAGCCACAAATGTAGCAAGTCATGAATTTCTAATACCTTTACTCTGGCGTTTTTAGCTACAAACAAACCGGGAACGATGGCTCCCCGATGGTGGTCGGACAACAAATAAAAATCCACACATGCAGTTTATACCCCCGCCGACCTTTTGAATGTCATTTCACACTTTAGCATCGCGTCTCCCGGGTGACTGGAGGTTTTTATCAAAACATAACATGTTACTTTGAAGCTTAACGCCGGCGGGCAGAACAATTGTGATGACAAATGGAAAAGACTTGTTAAAAACAAGTGTGATTACGCCGACTGGAGCCTCCGCGCGACTACATTCTTACCGCCTCAGACCGCCGTGCTCTCAGCGCCCAATTCTCACAAATACTCATCTTCACAATGTGCTCAACAGTTGTTACGAGATACCAGCCGGGCAAAAATTCTCGGCATAACCACGGAGTGGAATGCTCAACAACATTCGACTTGTCCCCACACAATACAAACCGCTCGCTAATTGTGAGCGTTCAGCGTATTGTGGGGTAAGGTTCGTCCAGGCATCTGCTGTAGTGTTCCTTGACTTCATTTTTCTCTAGTGCGTATACTAAGCGGATGGTTCTTAGGTGAGGTATCTGCAGCAGCAGCATGGCTACCGGACTTGGAGAGGATGGCGATGGAGATCACATGGAGATGGAGAGCTATCGGGAGGTGGTTTGTACTGATTAATGATGCCGGGAAACCCCTGACTGTTTGTAAAGTTAGCGGACGCTCTCATTAGTTGTGATCGATGTTGTGGCGGGTAGAGTGATCACTTAGCTCGCTATTACCTCAGCCGGGAGCCTGGACGGCCTGGACGGCCTGGCGGACACAGTGATGCTCATGTGCGCACAGGGAAGGAGAGGGATGGCCCGGGCAAGCCCAAG
This sequence comes from Armandia brevis, assembly GCA_035585475.1. NCBI lineage: Eukaryota > Metazoa > Annelida > Polychaeta > Opheliidae > Armandia > Armandia brevis. The sequence continues at coordinate 12,245 of JAXGGS010060435.1, read as the reverse complement.
TCATGCAACAGGCAAGAATGCAAGCAATCTGTGCCATACAAACACGGCTAATTAGCACGCGTGTCGGACAGATGGCGCCCCGCCAGATAAGAGGCAAGCACACTAGACCAAGTGTTTCCTCTCGACAACTTGGGCACCATTGCCATGAATTCTCTGCTCTGAAAAACCCCCATTGACAGGCGTATTATTTGATACCTTTTCATTGACGAGGATATGATAGTCTCGCGAGATTCGGACAAAAGCAGACAATATCCGCTGCCCTTTTGGCGCCCTTGCACGTCCGCCATTACTCAATCTTACTCAACGCCGCCGATTACGATGCTGCGTCTGGCTGTAAACCGTCATCGAGAATCGGCAAATCACCAGTTCCAATCAACTGTAACTCGCTCAGATTACCGCTAGCACACAAATAATGTAAACTAAGCTGGGAGACGTGGGGTAGCCATTGTGAGGGATGCCATCTGACCGGCGGAGGCACTTAGCCGCTCCCCGGGGGCAAAACCGTGCACTCCCGGGACCGCCTGCCGGCTTCTGTAACCGCGCCAGCCATCGATACGTCATCTATCCCCCGCGACAAGCCACAGACGGCCGAGGCACCTGCATATTCTCCACTACCCGCAGCAGACAGCAGATTAATTAAGACGTTAAAACGGGAGAACACCGGGGCGCCTCCGCCGCTGAAGAGCTCTGAAGCTTCCCGCTGCTAATTTGGGTGATTTACGTCGGGCGGCACGCGATCGGAAAGTCAGGCGAATGTTGGTGGTTTTTAATCAGGCCAGACCAGTGCCAGACGAGCGGCATTAATTACTCCCGACAATACTGTAACAGATAAACCTTTCCGCTAGCGGCGATAATCTACTGCCAATGGCTTCCAGGTAGCCTGGCCTCAAAGAACCATTTGGCCAGCATCTTCGGTATCAAGTAGTAGCTTGATTAGAGCAATGTCATTCCTTTAATCACGTTTAATGTAAACTAATGGAACATAGGAATAATCTGATACAATTATTTTTACCCCCTTGTTTCCAAATGTGTTATTGCTCAACTACGCCGAAGCGTCGGTGGAAATCTTAGGTCCTATACCTCTAGACAGTAGGCCACCCTACTTGAATCTAATCTGTACGGTACACAATCAACAGTAGGGAGACGCTTATCTGGGTAACAGGCATCACCAGAGCCCTAAAGGCCCCGCCAAAGCTGCCATTTACCTCCATACACCAGCCACTGTTTGGCCGGCGCTTGTCTCTGCCCACTTCTGAAGAAGATACAAGAGTGCGTAACAAGACAGATCGACTCCCAAATCACATAAGCGCGCCCTACTCAACCGCCAACGCATTTAGAAACACAGGCCACAGGATAAATTTAGACCTAATCCAACCTAACAGCGCAAAAATTATATTTCAAGGCTAAACAGTCGTGTAAATTGTTCGGCAGTTGGTTGTTAATGCTGTAGCCGCGCGTTTGGAGCGACTCCAGGGAGACACCGAGCGGGGCTTTTAGTGGAGGTCAGACAAGTCCCAGACCGGCGTGTGATGGTAAAATAAATGACGGGTCAGGATTAAATCGCATTTTTATATCGTAAATTCAGAAATTAAATCACTCCCACGCACGCCCACGATCCACCTGCCTCCAGCAGAAGACATCTGCGAACCGGAAGTGATCAGGGCGGAGACGCTACGTCATTAGGGAATCCGGTTTGTATCACGGCGGAGGAATTTATCACCCTAAATATGACACTTGTTCATGTTTTATGAAGCGAGTGGCCTCTAACAGCTGAGACACACCCAACTTGTTCCGCCTGACAAATCCCCGCCACCTCGGGACTCCCTCGCCATTTCCTCCTGACTGATTGGAAATGTCTGAAACTGAGCAAACAGATGACCTAGTTTATGAGTTAATTAGACCAGTGTCAGAGATTTGATGAATGATGAGCGTCTCTGCTCTTGTGTCTGTCTAGATGGCGTAAGTTAGACCCTTTTAATCTTCTCTCCCCCGCAAATTCGGGAAGATGAATAGGAAATTGTTCTGATGTGTCCCTGACTGCAGGAGTCGAAGCTGGAGAGGGGGACCAGACGACTGAGAAAGGTTTCATGTACCTTTAATCTGGTAATCACTCAAATATAAGCGGCATTCGTACTCCCTGACAGACCAAACGTTATGCTTTGCAAATATTTCATCTTTGTCTCATATTCACTTGACTAGTATGAGAATGTATGTCGTCTTTTTGAGGTGATTACGGTAGTTCTCCTTTGCTTGCGTGGGTCAATTCACTCACTAGGAACAAAGTTACCATGGCGTTAGTAAACATGCGAGCATCTGGTCGTCTGTTCCCTCTACTGGTTTACATTGAATCACTTCTCCTTGTGCGGGAGGCCTCCGGTCTCGAGGTTATTATTTACCTTGTCATCCATAATAATCTAGCTCAATAACTACTGCATTGTGTAGCAGATTATTGCTGCCCTCTTGATGCACCGTCTCTTTCCGCCACCATTACTGAAGTGATCAATCACAGCAGACGACATCGTGCAAGCACAAGTTTTCCCGCCAAACGCTCGCCTTCTGCCCCGTTTGACGAAATCACCGCCGGCAATTTCTCAGCTACCGCTGCGGCTCAGTGGAGTGGTAAAGCAGACCAAAGTGCCTGGAACTGTCGCCTGTCTCACCATTCCACCTGATTTACGATGAGGCTCGCATCATTCTGATTCTAAGCGTGGACATAGAGATAACAACGTTCACAAACTATTATAACCACTTACATTTAGAAACAT